>JASVER010000068.1:805658-817029 GCA_030449065.1 Oceanodroma leucorhoa
AAAAAAAAAAAAAAAGGCGAGAGAGAAAGAAAAGCAGTTCAGCCAACTTCCCCTTCCTGGCTCTGAGCTGGCAAAGCCTCTTGTCACACTGCATCTTCTTCTAATGGTTCTGTCTCTGCTACTTTTTCTGGTCCGGAGGGTCCCCCATGAAACAGGAAAGTCAAAAAAATCTTGTGAAATAATGGGGGGGTGGGGGTGGGGGTGTGTGTCAACTTTTATGTACCTAAACAAGCAATGAAATACGCAGATACCATGCACTTATCTTGTTAACYGGAAGTTTGTTTCCAACAAACCTTCAAACCTTAAAGAATCAGATTATGGAGAGGTCACCTAGATCATTGTGTGAATGAACACTTACAGGAACACTGACATCTAAACTGACATTTCCAAACTATTCGTGCCAGTCACCATACACACACTCCCTAGGTAAATAATAATAGTAATTTATACATAAAAGTGCTTACCCCATGAGAGGTGGAAAGGAATATAATAGATGCTATTAAAGAAAAGGTTGGGGACTGCTTCAGTCCTTGGCAGGGATAAACAGTGCCTCTCTTCCCCCTTCTTTCCTGGATAGCAGCCCAAGACCACCCCCTGCTCCAATTCCCTTTAACAAAGGACAGAAGATAAATGCAGAAGACCACTGTGGGCTGGTATTTTTTTGTTTGTTTTATTTGGGAAGAAAATATTTAAAAGGAACAGAGATAATAAAGAGGAAYGTGGAAAGAAAGTGGGATGTGAGGATGAGAAAAGGGAAAACAGAAGAATAAATGGGAGAGAGAAAGATTTGGGGAAGAATAAATTCTATTTCTGTGCTTTATCAACTTTTCTTCAGGATGTATACAGTAGGTATGGACATTTTAAAAATTATTTTATATGATTATGAAGCCAATATCGCTGCAGATAGGAAACCAGAACATCGTAACGTAGGGGATGAAGAAGACATTTCATCAACGTTTTTCTGTTTGGGGAAAAGATGAAATATGCCAAAGATTTTCCTTCTGTTGTAGAATAGCCTAAAGATACTTTCCATGCTGGGAACCTGCAGAATGACTTACACACAACGAACGACTTACACAACTGTCTGGCAGACCCAGCAGAGTCTGGTTGCTGACACCCCCMCCTTCCTGCGTGGAATTCGGCCAAACGCCGCGACCCAGCCAGTTGCAATCTCCTTTGCAGGTGTACACGCGATGGACGGCACGGTGCGGGGAACAACCCTGCGGATTCATGGGGAGTGCCTTTGTTCAGGCTGTATTGAAAATAGGTGGGCAAGTGTTCAATTTGTACAGTATTGGCTGCAGCAAGCCTGGGGATTTGAGATTAACTGCTTGATACTGGAATTTCCACTCTCATTGAAAACAGACACTACCGTATCCATAGAGTTTTCAGGAGAAAAATATACAAAGCAAGCCTGATTCTTCTCTTGATTTTACGTCACGTGCAGCTACAGTGAGAAACAGCAGAATTGTTCCTGGTTTAGGGTCATAAAAATGCAAGGTTAATCCAGAGGAATCCACAGCAAATGAGAGAAACAAAAGAGACTGGCTATCGGTCCACGCTTCTCCATTCTGTATCCTATGAAAAAGAAAAAAGAAATCCCAAATACAGAAAGTATTTATTTGCTGCTTAGGTAAAATTATAGAAAACATTCTGCATAAAGGCTAAACATGGTTCTATCTAGAAAACAATGCAGGCCAGAGGATCTGAAGAATAAGCAGAGAGATTCTTCTAGTCCCAAAGTCATTTGTAGTCTCATTGGGAGTTTCTTTGGGGTGTGTCTGATTTTAAAATATTCTGTTTAAATGTGTCATCCTTCGTGCTATAAAAAGATATATTTTTTTTTAGACCATTTTCAGTAGAAACTAAGTGAATGTAATTGTTCTAAACTCAGATTTACTATTTGAGTAGTAAATCTATGAATAACATAATGGCCTCAGAACTGGTGAGATAGATTTGGTCTAAACACATTGGGGACATTCTATAAACTTCTAAATTTATTAGGAACCTAGGGTCTGCTATCCAAAAATTAGCTTTGGGCAAACCCTCTAATGTGTTTGGTTTTGGTTTTGGTCCCCCTGCCCACCACAAATGGAATATGAAAAAACAATTATTAAAAGACCTCCTCTGTCCCCATAGGCTTTGGAACATTAAGAAGTTAGTCGATTCCTTTATTGGAGAGCTTGTGCTTAGTTGATTAATACAAAATTACAGAAGCTTCTTACATTTTCTTTAATAACCTTTCTAGGGAAGGTTGGTTCAGGCAAACAAAGTAAAGCAGACCAGAGAGCTACCCACGATTTAAACGTGAAAAGGAAGGTGGAACCCAGCAYGTCTGTAACCCTCTCCTCGCAGAAACCGAACTTCAGACTCAGTTCTGAACCAGAGGGAAAACATCTGGACTGCTCCTGGCTGACTCATACCCTTTATGCCAGGTACAGAGCCAAAGCAGGGCAAAGGATTCCCAGAAGCCTCATTTCCACCCAAGAAATTACTCTTCTGAAGAGCTTGAGGATATGGCAGAGAATATATCAGGTGAGAACAAGGTGTCTGTCAGAGTGCAGTCATGGTGCTGAACTCCACGGAGACTCCCAGTGACTGTGATAGATAAGAGTGCCTCAAAGAGATGTCGTGAATCACTTTGCCCAGGTTACATGGGGGACCACTCTGTCCTTGTGGCGCCTGCATCTCCAAGTCAGAGAACGTGGAGTTACACCTTCTGGATGTTCTGGTCTCTGTTGGAGCTTGCATCAGTAAATATACATTTTCCCTGTTTGTTCCTTAGTGTAGCTGCCAGGGGTTATCAGATTTTTATTCCTTGTTCCTAATTATTGCTTTATCCATGAGGGAAGATTATTTGAGTGAGCTGACTAGGATAAATGAAACAGCTGTCTATCCTGAGCCCCAAACTCTTCAGCCTGAAGCTGCTGCCATCGATGACTTACAAACTTGCCATCCAGCCATTCCAGTTACTAATGCATCAATTACAAGCCATGTAAATTTATGGCTAGGATTAAAATTGAATGCGTGATGATAAAAAGCCTTCCAGTAAGAGAAGGGTTCTGTGACATTATGAATTATCTGGCAGTTCTTTCTGCACAATCCTATGTGAATCGCAATCAGCTAGTGAAGTAACGCAGAGGACCTTTCTCCCACTGGAGCCATGGGGAATGTTGCCATTTATTTCAGAAGGAATAAAATCAGACCCAAATCCTTAATTTGCACATTACTCAATCTCTGCGCTGAGAGCTGGTTGGCTGACACTTGGATTTGGAAGTCAAGGACCCTGTCCTGGAAGAAACCTGAAGCATAAGAAAAGCCACGTGGGAACCACTGACATCATATGGGCAAAGCTCARCACGTTCATGATTACTAGATTTTGATCTGTCCCCTCTCAAGAGCTACACTGTGTTTGATGGATGAGACTCTAATTGAATTTAAGCAAGTAAGTTGCAGGTTACAAAGCAAACTCGAACGTTGTTATGCATTTTTGATGCCTCCATGTTCCTATCTTACGGAGACAAAAATGAAATAAGACGGAGACAATCAATCTCTCTATATCTACGCTCTGCTCTTTATAGGAAAGCATGACACATGTTTTTTATTACAATTGTATGTTTATTGGGAGAGAGGTAGAGCATTAAACCTCAGATATTTCATTTTCCTTATATCTCGTATTCCTAAGAAAAGAAAGAGGGCAGGCAGGCAGAAAAATATATAACTGAAAATTTTTTTTTTTTATCTGTTTTGCCAGAATTTATAGAATTTTCTGGGTTTTCTTTTTCCTTCTAAGGTTTTGAACTATACTTCTCTGGTGGGAGAGGGAGAACAATCTTAATTATACTGCTTATCCCAAGTTTTCAGGATTCTTGAGTAAAGCATCTAAAATCAAGACATTTCTTCAATAATCATGAGGTGTTGATAAAAAAGATGGGGAGATTTTTATTTGGGATTGAGGCCTGTAGATTTCATATTTCCTAGCAGAAATGTCAGAGGGAGAGGCTTTTTTTTCCTAACAAATGACATTCACAAGATGATGCATTCACAAGACTATAGCCAATTAAGCTTTTAAGACATGTATCAAATATCATTACCACAATATAAAAAATCACTAGATTGGCCAGAATTACTTTGTAAACTGCATTTTTATTGTTAATTGCACTGAATTTTGATTTTGAAAATAGTAGTCCCAGTTCCTGTTTTTAAGGACAGAAGGGCCCGGTTCAGCTGTCTGACCTGTTTAGAGAATGTGTAGGCCATCTGAAATTCTGCATTTGCATATGTGGGAAAAGATCCCCATAATTTCAGCACACACTTGCTTAGTTCTGACTGCATAATTATTCATTAGCTGAGGGAAGTAATTAATAATGCTGATGACAATTTTTGGTTACATAKCTCTTGCCACAAACCTCAAAATTGTCTACCAGCATTAATGAATCTGGAAAGACAAGCTTCATTGTACAGAAGGAGCAGCCAAGGCTCAGCTAATACTGAAAAACCTCGCAGTTATAGCCTGAAACTTGGATAAGTTGTGGTTTTATTAAAGCCTGAAATCATAGAATTTAAAAGATCATACCACCTGATCCTAGGAGATCAGAAATAAAAATAACAATAAATGCATATAAAACAACTCTCTGTGTGGGTGTACATGTATAGTTTTAAATATATTTTACGTGCATCTCATGAGTTTTGGGTGGAAGAACATGACTCATTATCTCTGGTCACAGTGCACTGGCAAAGCTGAAGAGRCTCCGTCACGCTGGGAAGTTGCATCCATTGTGCGCAGAGGTAGGGCTATGGTGGGACCCAGGAACACAAGCTCCCAGCGTGGTGCTCTGACCCTTACAGTGCCTTATACAAAAATGGGACAATGTCTCTGAATTTTATTTCACACCGAGTCACAGTTGCAGTCCTGGGACTTACGACTGAGAAGGTTATGGCATGACTGAAAGGCTGCATATATAGTCACAAATGCAACTAGACTTAACATGCTTTTTCTTTCCTAAGAAAGGTGCCCATGAGATAGTTTCATTTCCATACAGTTTTCAGATCAACATATGTAATGTCCAAGATCATAATTGCTTAAGTCCGTGAGAGATGTGGCAGATATACAGCTGCATTACCTGAAGCTATGATTTTGCCTTAAGGCACCCCAAACCCCTGTGGTAATACCAGCATTTAAAACACATATGCTACCAAATCAAAGAGGACCTTCCCTGAGCTTATAACAAGTAAAGTCAGGGAAGGCTAATAATAATTAAAAGGGAGACTAAATACTACCTTTATTATGATCATTAGTCAGCCAGTGGTGGATTTCATCCTGAGGCGGTCACAACTGTTTGCTCAGATATGCTGGCGCAAGGAGAAGCCACCTACCATAGGAGACCTTATGCAGCTCTCCTGGCGCACAGAGAAATATGGTTGACGACCCTCTGATGCAGGCTGACACTGAGCAAGCAGACTGACGGCTGTTGTCAGATATTGAATAAAAATCTGCTTAGAAAAAGCAATTAACCCCACAAAGCTCATCAAGTGGATTGTAATGGCTTCTTAACAGTTTACTAGCACATTACACAATAGTGTAAGGCAAAGAGAGAACATAAATACAATGAAACAAAAACACGCTTTAGAAAGGCAGGGTTCAATTACTTGAGTTGAATTTTGCCCAAACTCCATGCATGCTGCAGAAATCACTGCAGAGCAATAGAGGAGATACGGAGAGAACAGAATATAAATGATGTGCCAGTCAACCCACACTTTTAAAGCAATTTTGGAACATTTATTATGGATGCCAGGGATAATATTCTATTTTAATTGCCTCATAYGTTTATCCCATGGCCCACTCCTGATTTCATCACCTTTGTTTAGGATTTTGCCTGAAAGACCTATGAACCTCTTGTGAGATGTTTCTTCTTCTCGGACAGCTTTAAGTAAATTGAAGGAGTTGAGGACAGTGACCCCACACTCTAACTCACCAAAATATCCCAAACACTATGGGATGTACTGCRTATATATCTACAAAGTGGGAAGCATCTTGTACAGTTTATAGCATATCACTGTTCTTGTGTGCCATTCTCCCTCCACCATTTGAGGAGTTTTAATTTAAAATTGATTCTTCTAAATGCTATTTTGCACCGCTAGCTTATTAAGATCTCTTAGGGTTACTCACCTTGGAAGTTCACTGCAGATGTATGTATTCAGAAATAAATATTTTCCCCTTTTACTAAATAAGTAAGCAAAGGTTTGGTATGTGGTTTTCAGGCAGCACTGAAGGATGTCCTTCCAGAGGTCTGAAAGACCTTTTGTACTCCAAAATAATCCTGTCTGGTAAAGAGGGGATGAGAGATTTCAGAGGACATCCACCATATGCATATTTTTCCAGGGAGAAACAGGGCAAAGATGTGGTTTTAAAACAAGGGCTTATGAAAGTTCATAGCGTTTGCCACCCTCTCCCTCATCGATGCATCACCAGGTGTGTGATACACATCTAGGGAAGTACTGAATAGAAAAGGCTGGGGCATGGAAAAAGTACTCAGGAAAACTCCTGGCTGGAGGTCACTGCCTCTCACCAGACSTGGAGGGTGGAGGGGTCTTCAAGAGCACCATCCCTGTCACCGCCATCAGCTTGTTCAACTTTTTTCAGCTGTAACTGGAGACACCAGGATCCCACTGCATGCTCCACCCCGTGTCTCCTGGGCATCAGGTTGCCTTCAGGCAAGGGATGTTCTGCTTTCATTGGGTGGCTGTCTGCCAAACCTCCCTTCTCCCTCCGCTCCCCCAGAATGGTCCCTCCCTCCTCCCCAGCCCTGTGCACCCCACTGTAGCCTCCTAGCCCGGGAAGCAGAGTGCTGCCCYGGCCAGGGACAGTCCGCAGGCTTTGTACTAACCCTGCAACACCTCAGGACATGTCAGACTTTGTCTGGACTTGTTTTGGCCCACCTGGAACGGTGTTTTAGCTTGTTTAGCCATAACAGCAATTTTCTAACGTCCAGGTGGCTATTGCCTAACTTTTACTTAACTTTTGCTTAGCTCTAGAGCTGAGCAAAATCATATGGCAGAATCATATGGCATAACCATATGGCATAAAAATTTTTCTACAGATAATAGTAACAAGCTGATAGTCTGTGTATTATGACATATTTATAACCCTAGTATAATGATGTAGGAGGACAGCAGAAGCCTCCAAAGTGGGGACACAGGATGCAGCCCAGAGAAGTACAGGCACAGGCTGATGCTGGAGACTTCAGGGYGATAAACCATTCACCCGCGGTGAATGAGCCGGGGTCAGACACAGCCCCAGGATGGCCAGGCGGGACCGTGGGGATAGGGGTGGGATGAGACGTGGGCCCATGTGTGGGCCCAGCTTGGCAGGGCCCATGGCCGGGCAGAGCAGTGCTGTGGGCAGCTGGAGACCTGCCCTGCTGCGGCATCGCTGGGGCAGGGACCGATGGCCCTGGGGGGCTGAAATGGGGTCCTGGGCTGTGGGCTGGGCAGGGACAGCGAGGGCTTGTCGTGCTCCCAGGGCCATGACACACGGGACACTGATGCCTTGCTGCAAACCCACTACTTGCTTTATTCGTAAGGAAGACTCGTGCCATCACCCCTGGAACACAGAGAGGCAGTGGGAAGGACCGTAACACCAGAGAATAAGGGGTAGATTTGTGAGGTTTGGTTTTCCTGTATAACAATTTTTAACCATTTTATTAATAGGGCTTGTTTTATATTAATTAGGTAATTTGGACTGTGAATATTTGTGTATTGGAATTTACCACTACTAACTGTGTGTTGTATATTTGTTAGCCTGTTAAGATTTTAATTAGACAAAAAAATCCTTGGCTTGTGTGTTCCCTGTTTGCCAATAACAAGATTTTGCACATAAAGCTGTCTCCATCAGTCCTCCCCTCTTTCCCCTTTCTTCCTCTCCTTTTTACATGATGCCCCATCACTTTGCCCACCCCTTTATAAGTGCACTCATCAACACCCACTGACACAGTGATGGGCCAAAAGCATTTTTGTCCTTTCTAGCGGCACTAAGATGCCAGGCATTTGATCCCACTGGTGCCAGAGGGCCAAAAAAACGAGGTGAGTTCTTCCAGCCCGACAGACCCTGACCTCAATATGCCTGTCACTGGCACACCATGAACACGAGACTTGCAGGGCTGACTCCCCCCATCCCGCTATGAAGCCAGGCGGCACCGGGGCCTCTCCCTCCCTCCGTGACCCTAGACAAGAGACGCAAGGGAGCGCGAGGGGAAGGGGTGCAGGGTGGGGAAAAGCCATCGTGCCAGGCTGCAGGTGACAGGCACATCAGTGGAAAGGCTCTCATGCGGCATGACAGCATCACGGTCCATCCCCGCCTCCGCACCCGAGCACCACCAAAAGCGGGAGAAACCTGAGCTGCCTTCCCTCCTGAYCCTTCACAGGGGTGCTTTTCAGTGAGCTGAAGGAAGAAATCAAGCTTACACGCAATGATAATCACCCTGTTTGTTTACAGAAACATTTTCCCACATCTTTTGTGGTGAGATTTTCAAGGCTGGGACTTGTCCTCACATATATGTGTATACAGTGCCTAGCACGGCCAGGGCTCTGTGCTGAGAAGGGACTCTGTATCCTACCAAAACAGGCAAAATAATAACAAAAATAATTTCAGTCCTTCCTTTTTACACGATTCTATGTTAAAAGAATAAGCAAGCACTTGGCCAAGAGAAGAATTTCTTCTTCCTCTGGAGTGGTGTCAGCCAGCAGAATTCACTGCTCCAAAAGGGCAGAGACACCCGGACTGCTGTTGAATTTAAAAAAGGGAGGTTGAATGGTCTCGATCAGGCGATGCTTGTGGCTGGTGCAGCTGTATGGAGACAAAAGGAAAAACTGAGGATTGAAACTCTTATAATGTGACACGGATGACTTAACCCCTAAAACKAACAAACCAAGGATTGGGAACACACTCGTGAATACGGATATTTCTGAACTATAAGAAAATAGGAAGAGAAGGAATTGAGTTAATCCCAAAGTAAAATAAACAAACAAACAGTTACTGGAAATAACTGACTAGATAATTTGGGAGACTCCCTGGAGGGACCATAAGAGCTTTCAGATTCACAACCATAAGACAGCCATACATGCCAGAAATGTACACAACAAGGCATTGCTAGCCTACCTGGTCTAACAGAAACCTATTTCAAGGATTTATAACCCACAAAGTATTTGTAGATTTGTGGGATCTGAAAAAAAATGTAGCAGGTTTATGACTGTTTTTTCCTTGCATTTAAAACTTGGGGGATATATTTTTTTCAATGGAGGTGAAGAAAGTGAACCTTGGATGTCTGGAACTTCCCTCCTTCTCTGTCTGAAAACAAAAGCGAAGCCAAGACAAATGAAATAGTCAATGGGATTTCCACCCTAAGATCCCAAATCTCTTTTGAAAATAACAATGCTTAAGTGGTCATATTTCTTTAAACTTCCGGTCTTTTTCTCTTTGTCTTTATTGCAAAGTGAAACTTATTCCGGATTTGTTTTGATAACAGTTGTACAAATTCTTTTGCTCCCTTCTTTTTAAGCATATTCACGCATTGTACAAGCTGCAGGAAATGGCAATAATTTTGTCGTAACACTGCTCCTAATGTTGCCTCAAAATAGAGGCTCCATGACACATTAAAATGGTGCTCTATCTGCATTATAAAAACAAGCTCTTTTTTTTAAGGTGTATTACATGCACCCCATAGCCAAACAGAGTAAAGGTAAAAAAAGCATATCTCTGATTTCTTTTCGTTTTAAATCAACACAGACTTTTGTAGTCCTAAGGGACAGTGCAGCTCTGTCACAAGGGCGTGTGAGTAGGCAGGCTCTGGTTTTGCACATGCGCCCGCAGGAGAGGCTGCTCGCCCGTAGCGAGGCACTATGGCCAGCTTTGCATTTCTCTCTTGTTGTCTGCTTCCAAATTCTACCCTGCCCTCTGGAGAAAGTGAATGGTTACATGGACRAGAGTGAGACACAGTGAAGATTTATTCAGTTGTAATTACACAACACTCTGAGGTCCCAAGATGGGAACTATGATAAAACTGAATCCAAAGTCCGGTGAAGCCAAAAGGATATTTTCAATTTATGGGACGTTGGAGCAGGCTCATGCATACTGCAAAATTACTATTGAACTTTACAGAGTAAATGACTGTTGCAACAGATAAATCAGGATGCACACAATAATATGAAACTAAAATTAATTATCCTTTCATGTGCCTTTGCTCTGTATTATTCCAAAGAGATATTCTCGTTATCCTCATCTAAGTTATAGGCTGTTAAATTATCAGCACGAAGACTGCAACAACTGAAAACAAATCAGGAACAATGGCTTGAGCTTCCCTGTCTGTGAGAACAGGGCAAATGGCAAAGACTGTTTTTCAGTGCTGAGTTGAACATAACATATATAACATCTGACAGCAGCCCCAATCAAATCACTATAGCATGGAAAGACAATACTCCCCCAGTGTCAGGCTCTGTGTGCCGAGAGTAATTTTCAATTAACTTTCCTCATTTACAAGGTAGATGCTAGAGCAGTTTTGAAGGAATCCAAAAGCTTAGTGGTAAATGAAAAATCCTCTTGTGTGCTTCATTCAATGCCCTTCTCCCAGGAAGAGCAGGGAGAGACAGTTTGACARCTTATTTCTTTAGTGGAGAGACAGACAGACGTGCCATGTTACCCAGTCTTGTCAGCACTCTCCATTCACTCGCAATTGAACACACACAATAGGTAAGGTCCTAACGGGGACACGGGCGTTTTCATGCAACCCCCCGTGCAGTTTCCTTGAGGAGCTACTAGCCAAGAAAGCTGAAGGTTTTAAAGAAAATTCTGTGCTTATGAGTGCATCTTCTCAATATGGGGTTAACTCCCGTTGGACACTGAAGTGACCAGCACTGACATATACTCCAGGATGCGGGCTGAATGAATTTTCCCATTTCAAGCAGATACGAACTTCTCCAGTTAAGACTGTGGGTTGTTTTCTCCACCCAGCAGTCTGYCCAGTGCAGTGACTCTAGCTCTTGGCCACTTATGGCTGAATCTGAGATTTGGTGGACCGGATTCTTGTTTACTCTGCTACAGCAGTGTAATTTAATCATTTCATTTAATTATACACATACTGTATCTATTACTTACTTGAAAGCCTTGTAAAAGTGCAAGAATTGGGGCAAAAGAGGCTTTAATGTAAATGAGAACCAGAAAAATCACAGATTCAGAGAATAATTCAGTTTAGAAGGGACCTCTAGAGGTTATCTAGTCCAACTTCCTCCTCAAAGCAAGGTTAACTTCTAAGTTAGCTCAAGTTCCTCAGGGACTCGTACAGTTGAGTTTTGAGTGTCTCCAAGAAATGGAAAGTCC
>JASVER010000068.1:817111-1039001 GCA_030449065.1 Oceanodroma leucorhoa
GCAAGAATTGGGGCAAAAGAGGCTTTAATGTAAATGAGAACCAGAAAAATCACAGATTCAGAGAATAATTCAGTTTAGAAGGGACCTCTAGAGGTTATCTAGTCCAAYTTCCTCCTCAAAGCAAGGTTAACTTCTAAGTTAGCTCAAGTTCCTCAGGGACTCGTACAGTTGAGTTTTGAGTGTCTCCAAGAAATGGAAAGTCCGTGTCCCAGTGTTGGCCAACTTCTTGGTGATTTTTTTCCTCTTTCATCTATTTGTAATTTTCCATGTTTCAACCTGTGCCCATTGCTTCTCATCCTTCCCTCGAGCACCTCTGAGCCGTGTCTGATCCTATCTCCTCCGCACGCTTTTGTTACATAGCTAAAACAGCAATAAGATCTCCCCTGAGCTTTCTCGTCTTAAGGATGAAGAACCCCAGCTTTCTCGGACTCTCTTTGTACATCATGTCACCCAAATAAATCATCTTYGTGATCGTTCACTGCACTCCCTTCAGTCTGTCCACATTGCTCTTGTACCCAGGGGCCCAAAACCAGACACACTGCTCTAGACATGGCTTCASAAGCACTACTGGAGAAGGAGAATCACTTCTCGTGATCTGCCGCTATCTTCTTGTTCCCACCGTCTAGTATGTGCTTGGCCTTCATTTCCCTGGGGCACACTGCTGACGCATGCTCAAACCTGCCTGTCTACCAGGACCCCCAAGTCCTTTATTGCAAAGCTGCTCCCTGGCCCAGCCAGTTCCCAGCTTTGYCCCAGCTCTAATGCCCTAGAGCTATCTCATGTTTTGTCATATTTTTCAAGCATTTGTACGTTAAATGCAGTTGTTGTTTTGCGTTTTGCATTTGGTTTTAAGCTCCCTGGAGTGGGGTCAATGCGTGTGCATTGCTTCAATCTAGCTGCAGCGTAACCCTGGTTTGAGTGCTTTCAAGCATTTCTGTTCTACAAAATAATAACAGTAATAATACGGTAATGTCTGCAAAATCTAGGAGTGAGTAAAAGATAAATAACAAGAAGAAGATAATACATGAAATATTCYTGTTAATAATACATTATGATTATTGCTTATACAGTCTATTATTATTACAGTAGCCCTATAATCCTAATAAAGAACCCAGCAGTGTAAGAAACCAGTTCATAGAAATCTTTGGGAGCTAAAAGGATTCATATCAATGTAAACTGTTTCGGACTTGGGTTTCACTGACTATTGCATCCATTCAACTGTAACTCTTCCAGCTCTTCTATCTCCTTTACTTAAAATACACATCTAAGATGTAGTTAACATATTAATGTAAAATGCAAATATGTGAATTCACTTTCATTTCACCTTTCTCTCTTATCCATAAGCTGCTTTTTAAGACTGCCAACACTGATCTGAGGGGTCTTCTCCCTGACCAGTCCCACCAGACTTCTCTCTCCTCATATCCCAACAGCTTTATGACCCAAACCTCCTTTTGCAGTTCAAAAATAGATCCCAAGGCTTGAAATCTCTTTTCATTTTCAAATCACCAGATTTCTGAGCTCTGCTGGCTATGAAATCTGGYTTACCATACATCCCCATTTAATACAAAAGTTCATGTTGACAAGTTAGTGTATGTTGCCGGATGGCATAATTGTAACGCAGGTCTGTGTGGAGGCATGATAGTGTTACTGTCTTTTTATGGAATATCAAGGAATTAATTGCATAGTTTAGAATGAACTTGATTCTCTGGGTATGAATAAAATTCTTTTGCTGCCAGACACAGGAATAGAGTATTGTTCAAAGCATGTTTATCCTAGTGAAAAGACATTCATTTTTCTGAGTAACAGCTATAATAGAATGAAGGTCTCTTTAGTAGTAGGCCTGTTTTTCAACAGGAAGGCTTTCTTCTTATCAACATCTTTTCATAAAGTTTTATTTTCATATTAGGAAGATTTCATTGCTGCTATTAAACAAGACTTTATGGGCTAAGGGTTGGAGTAAAGGGAGACAGAACTTGACTAATTGATGGCAAGATTGAAGTTTTTGACTGTGCATCTCACAATACATTGGAAATAAATAGCTCACAGTCCCCCATCATCATTTGTCAGCAAGTGATTTGCTATGTTTTTCATCCTCATTGTTATATTTCATTGAGTTTACAATGTTATATTGACCTTATCCTTGTTCTAGTCATCAACTTCTATCCTAAAGATATTTAAGGATATTAAATCTTTAGAATTATTGCAGTAGACCTTTCTCTTCAGAGGATTTATTATTTTATACTAGAGGAATGTGATATTTAATGACCTGCATTTTAAATTATTTCTCACTTGTAGGCAGTTTTGACGATATAGTAATAAAAATGAGGTACAGGTCTCCTCCTGGGTCCCAGGAGGACAGCAATGAACTCTAACAGCTAACTACTTATAGTATTACTGCTTGCATTAACTTAAATTGTGGGAATACGYCAAAGAAATTGCACTTGATTTCTCATTAAGTTGCCTAAATTTTAGTATGCTTTATTTCACCTCGTTGGGGCTCATTCTTGGGTTTGAGTTTATTTTGTTTTGTTTGGAGCCCTGTATTGATACTTAGAAACAGAAAAAGTTGGCTGTCGGGTATGTTTTTATAGGTCACGACAGGGGGTAATTTAGAATTGCCTTTTCTACCACTGAGTCATCTTTTGGACTCATATGAAGATCCGCAGACACCTTCTTCTCTCTACCAACAGCCAACACTTCGTTTGCCCAAGGGTTGTTCTAGCATCCTGCGGATTCCAGGCCCATGTTGTCACAGCTGCACTTATTACAATAGGAAGTTCGTCATTAAGTTAGGGATATGAAACAGAAAATAATTTATTTAGCCTACAGAGTTATAAAGCCAGAAAGTATTGAGCTTCTAAACTGAAATATCATCTAGGGCATTAAAAGCACACAACAGTGCAGTGTAGAGGAATTTGGACATGGATCAGTCCAGAGGATGATCTCGTATACAGAAGTTCAGCTGTTTTGTATCTTTCAAAGCTGGCTTCTTCATTTCCAATACTTCCATAGATACTGTACAGAGGCTTGTGAGGCTTGCCTAAGCTCCTGGGCAGGGAGATTYCTCTTCCAGCCTCTTTAAATGCCTTTTGGGCTTCTTTAAACAAGGAGATCAGACTGAGAGCAACACCTCCGCAGCAGAGTCCTTTCAGTGCCAGAAAGTTTTCCTGACTGCTTACATGCTACCTGATGCAGTAGGGAGCCCTGATAATATGACATAGAAGCACRAAACACAGACACTAGTGTTGTGCTCTCACACACCAAGACTTATTTTTCCATTTTAAAAATGACAGGCATATTTCATTGATAGTGCTCTTTCCAGTTGGTTCTTTACGGAACTTTATACGCATAGGAGGGACATCCAYAGTAGCTATCAGTGGGTTTCAGTATATAGATATTGATCACTAGATCAGTTTCTCAAAGATATGAACACTTCAACCCAAGCTCGCTCAAGACCACAGCCCAGACCATAACCCTCACAGCGTTGAGGATGAAGTAGCCAAAACTGTAAAGATTTAACTAATGAGTTCAGAACCTTTGAATTTTGCAATTGTCTGGTACACTTGGCTCCCAGTTCATTTGGAAAACCTCCTATGTATATTCAATATTTGGCTCCTACACCTAAGACAGGGAAAAAACTATTGTAGTTGCAATAGGACACACAGGCCACTGTAGGTCCAGAACAAAACAAAACCCAGCACTCTCCTAGTACAGCTACCATCATCATCTTCTACCCAACTCTGGAACCACATGGCTGTTCAGAGGAACAAATCTTTATGCATCCTTGATCTTAGTCTTTGTCACTTTGGGATCCACAATAGTTCCTCCTTATCAGTGGTTTCAACTTAGTACAGCCTAACCCCTGTCTCCCCAGACAGACCTTCAGCTCTTGCTCCGTACAGCAGTTAGGCAGCTGGAGAATGGGCAGCTTAAGGATGGGATGGGGTGAGGGGGGGGGGGGCATCTTCCTAGGGCTTAAACAGTTGTAAGGGTTAAAAAGGAGGCAGAGGAATAAACAAAAGACACGAACATTTGATGTTGAAGAAGAGCCTGTTTGTTTTTAATACACCAGAGAAATAGCTGAAGCACAAAACAGCCATGTGAAAAATATGAAGTTAGCTTGCAGAGCTGACCTTGGCAGCAAAGCAACAGTCGCCTGAGAGACGATATCAGTTTTGCATCCAATTCCTGTGAGACTGAAAACAAAACAAAACAATGTTAGAAGAAAGCTGTCCTTTTCCTCTTCATTTGCAAGGATTCGAAACAGACCCCTCTTGAAATAAATGTGTAAATATATATCYTTATCAATATCAGAATTTTCACACATTTTTGCAACAGTATTTATTATCTTGGACCATGTTGAGTGTGAACCAGAACAGTCTCCAAAATAAAATCATAAATCCAATCTAGAGATACCTTAGACCATATTATTTAAATTGAATTGTTCAAAGTCTAAAAAGTTTCTGGAAAAACAAGGATCCCATCAAGAGTATTAGACCTTCATTTGGACACATTTTGAAACAAGAAAAAATGTTTCAAAATAACAAAAWTAGCTTATATAGGTAAGGTATGGCTATGTTGTCTTGGCTAGACAAAAATCAAATTGATTTGCAACAAATGTAGACAAGAAAAAAAAATTAAACCAATCCTATTTTTTTCTTATATAATACCTTATAGTGAACAAATATCATTTAACTACATTCAGAACTTAATGAAGGAGACAGCAATTATCTGTCCCATTCCATYGTAGGTAATAGAAAGACAGATATCACACATTCTTTACATATTTATTCCCACTATAAAAAGAAATGAAAAGACCATATGCAAAATTCGTATCTGGCCTGGTGTCTATATTTCAGGTACTTGCTATGACAAATTTGGGGGTTAAATTCTATTCATTCGTACCATCCTTTGCCAAAACATAGTACCAATATCAAAATATATTGCCACATTTTCCTAGTTGTTCCTCTTTCAACACAGGACKGCCATTCATGACACACAGTAAGAACTTAACCTGATGTAGCACAAGCCGGTGGTTCCCAAACAGTGTGTGTGATTTATCTGGAACAGATATTTGCGGCATTTGATACCGAATTCCAAAGAGATAACGTTGAAGCAGAAGCTTGTACACAAGAGCAGTATTTTTAGTTGCAGAATAAGGAGCTGGAGTTTGAACATGACCTTGCGGCACTCTGCGATGCTGTGGCACACGCGGCACGCTTCACCAGAACATCTTCTTACAGCAGCCGGATTGAGCACACTGAGCCCAGGGTTTAGGTCAGCACTGCAAAACAACAGTACAGGAGAACAGGCGTTTGTAGGCACACTGGTATCGCCCTCGTAGTTCTTTTCAAATGTTATTTATTTTACCATATCGGTTTAGTATGGGACGCTCCAAGAAACTGATGTCCTTAACTTAATCACAAAACAGAAACATAATGGACACAGTCTGCCTGAAGTGAGGGAAATGTGTTGAAGGGATAGGGATTTCTCTTTCTATATGCATTGAATCGTTGAGAAACTACCAGCAAGTATGCTATAAAACTGTTTTGCATTATCTAGAATTTGCACACCAGATAAGCCTCCACACCTTTTGAAATTTTAATCACTCTATTAATAGCTTTATTTGTTATATGCAGATAAATTAATACATCTACAGGCTTCAAAACCAGGCTCTCCTTCTGATAACCACTCAATACGCATTCTCACTTGTATCATTTTCCTTTGCAAAGTGTTCTGTTAGGAGAGCAAAGGTGACAGAATCTGTCCCACTGTAACAATCTGCTTATCAACAAAAGAAAACCTGAAGAATCCCACTTCACAGATGCAATATGAGGCAGAGAGAGTATGTAATTTGACAAATTGCACAGAAAACACAAGAAAAAGGTGAAAATGAACTGCAGTTTTGCTGACTACTAGTTGAACCTATGCAGCCTTCCACAAYTGATGACAGCAGGGTTTGTACTGGTAGCAGGTAACAAAAGCTGCTGCCCACTAACAAATTATCGGAAGTGGTGAGTTTCTTTCTTATCATAAATTCAAAATGGATAATGCATTTGTTAATGTTATTTGTGTTATCATGGCTCCCAGAGAATAAAAATCCCATGACACTGAGATCATGGGAAAGATTGAAAATAACTCCCTTCACAAGTGAATCACAAAACTGGAATCCTTGAAATGTCTTTGGGGGTAGACAGTTTTATATTTAAATTGTTATAAATGTTATCCCAGAAAAATTTTATATCTAGAACAGAATCTTCGGCAAAATTGCTAAATTGTAAACATCGCAAATTATGCAGTCTAGCTGTGAAATATGAAATGAAGATATTTTTAGTTTCCCTTTAACTTTGAGCCCTTAAGGTGCACTTGGGTTCATATTTATTTTTTTTTTCTCTGTGAGACCTAATAACTTTATGAAAGTGAAGTTTGAGCTTCTTCAAGATCTGAAGTATCAAGTAAAAACATGAAATACTGAAAGTTTGAAAATGAAGCTGCAGCAATCAGTAGTGTTATTTCACTGTTGCTACCCAAATAGGAGGGTGGGTATGGAAGCAAGCACTGTTGGAAAAAAAAGGCAGGCTCTTGCAAATATCAATAGRCAGAGTCCTCTTGTTGGCCTACTACAAGGCAGAAAAATAAAAGCAAAATAAATGAATCAAGAGTTGTGGGGTTGGTTGTCACTTGTTTTTGCTTAATACTTCCTCTTTTTTTCCTCCTACTCACTAATAAAATGGAGCAAATTGTAGGCTGTCATATAGATCAGGTGATCTTCAAGCTGCTACCTGATTCCTAGCATTGCCTCACCACCTGGAACACAGCTGACTGCTTATAAAGGAAAGATAAATCTAGTTTTCTGCAAGAGTCCCTTCACACAATGACAGGCACTCTATTGCAAATGTAAATCTTGCATAAAACCATTGCTTGAGCAATCTCAGCATGAATCAGCAGCTGCAGGGGATTATCTCCATACGTGGAAAGGCAGAAGAGGCTATTTCTGAAGGGAGTTGAATATGTAACATAAATTCTTCTCTGTTAGGAAAGATTTACTTTATAATTTGAATCAACTCAGTTCTAGTGGAAAGAAAGGTCTGGAGGTGTATCTAAAATTACCCAGATCTGGGAACTAATAGCATCTTTTTCCAACTGGCAAACTCCAAAGTCGGAGTCCAGAATGTCATAAGGGTCCCAAAATGAACAGCACATTTTTTTTTCGTGCAGGTAACTTTTAAATGATTGTGGGTTTGTTCATTCTAGATTGTAAATAAGTCTCAGTAATCTTAGTTTACAGTTCCACATTTCTGATGTAAAATAAATTATTTCGTACCATAAAAATGAGGGGAACATCCTACAGGGAAGACAGGTACCTTTGGAAAGGATATGAGGAGTGGTTTTATGGTTCAGGACTGCTGAGTGTGATCTCCTGGAGGAGACTACTCAGTAGTGAAGACCCTCTGCCAAAAATATCTGTCTTCAGCTTTAGTGTACTTTGTCCTGGACTCTCTGAGCTGCTTTTCTGAGAAGGATGCAGCTCTCTAGCTGTAGTGGAGATAGTGATTCCCTGCCAATAAGAATAGATTAAAACTTGGTGATGGCTTTGAAGATTAGGATCTGACCCTCAAGTTGGCAGCTGAAGTGGACCTGAAGCTAACAAAGATCAGTGCAGAGTAGAATAGCTGCAGCTCTTAATCCCCCTGAAAATTAGACAGTTGCATTCTTCAGCAGCAGAAGCCCCAGTGTTGTCTTTACCTTTTGGACAACCTCTGTAACTGATGGGCTACTGTAGTCAGGATCTCTTCTGACAGCATACAGGGATATGGGATCAAGTTTAAGGATGAGTTTTTGCCACGCTGCCAATGAGCTAATGAATAGGCTTATGCTTCTGATCACATTAACATCTGGATGGAAGGAAGAAAATATATTCTAGCTACATACGTCAGCTCTGGAGGCAGCTACTGTTATTTTGGCATGGCACACCATTAACCTAAGTAACTGATTCCTCATTCAGGCATTAAATACTGTGGAATTTTTGATGCTGAATTCTTCTGTGGAAAACTATATATCCAAACAATTATACCTGATGTATGGCTGATATAACTCCATTTTCCAAAGTGGTATCATGTATCTACTGAAGCAGAATTTCTGTCTAGCACAACTTAGCAGAAAAGTACTTCTTGCTCCTTATGATCTCACAACACTGTTGATAGGGAATGACTGACTTCTGTGTAATATTGAGTGGCCAAATCGTACATTTTTCCTATTCCACTTTGTGATGTAAAAGGGTTTCCTGCATCAATGGTCAGACATGCCATCAAAATGCCATAAAAAGACTGAATGTTCACATACAGTTTCTACCCAGTGCCACAAGAAAGTCTTGCCCTTTCTTTGCATCATTGCTACCCTCCCTGTATCTTGCTGATGTCCAGTTAATCCAGCAGCAGGAACATTTGCAAGCCTCACTACTTATTGACAATGATTTTTGTCTAAAAGTAGGAGGATGAAATAGTGCGATAAATGGGGAGGCTACCAGTATCCATTGTCATCCTGACGCTCCTACTGCTTTCATGAAATTCATGGTGGTCTTATTTCTCTGAAGCTCATAATTTCCGTTAATAATATATGCTTCTTCGGCAGTCAGAAGACACGCCAGGGTAGTTCTGCAGGTTGTCATGTTTTGGAGCCCAAATGTGAGAGCTTCATGTGTGTCTAAAACTAACTCAGAGAGATGGGAATTCCCTGTCCCCTGGGAGTGCCACTCCTACCTGGCTGATATTGCCTCTAAAATCGGATAGGCAGTCATCCCAGATAAGACTGCTGGGGTTGGATTACAGTTAGTACAACAGGAAAAAAGCTAAGAGATCTGCTTAAATGAGGAGTGGCATTAGGTGACCTAGGTTTGCAAAAAATGTTATTTGAAATAGAGACACTGTGTGTCTTCCATTTCTTCTAACAAAAGAAGAAAAGCTGGACACAAACTGAAAATGCACTCCATGGTTTCATAAATCCACTAAAACTTCTTCAATTGTCTTAATGCTCTGTGTATCAACTATCGATTCAACTACCATACATCTTCTCCCCAGTGTGCTACTGTGCCCGCTTTGTATTTATTTCCATATGTATACATTTACCAGATGAGTTTCTCAGGCTCCTGGAAGAAAATATGTCTAGTTTCTGCAAAAAAGGGTCTAAAGAGGGGATGGTATATATTCTGATGGTGGCTTCTTGCAGTCACAAAAAAAAAAAACAAAACCAAAAGCAAACTTCAGGCATATTTAGGCAGGCAATCTTCTTACATCTTTAAGCAAAATGATAAATCAGTAGGTTTGTTTTCTGCTTTTAATGCACCAGCTTTTCTTCAAGTTTTACACAGTGTTTAAGTCTACCTAATAAAGACTGTGGAAAAGAATTAAGTGCCCGATCTACTTTCACTAAAATCATTGCACAAACGTCACTGGCTTGACTGGAAACAAGTCTGGGCACATTTCAGTTATCACTAGAAATAGAAATGATTGATTTTTTTGGTCACTGGTTCCATAACCATATCCAAGCTTATTGGAAAATACTCACATTTCTTTTATAAGTTGTTTAAAAATCTGGAATATCATATGTTTTCCAAATTATTTTGAATTATATTAATGCAGCAACTAGAAAACACCAAACTGCCAGGACCAGCTATACATTTTTTGAGAAGCAGCTAATGCACATGAAATTTCTGTAAAGGGGATAATAGTGGAGAAACCTCCTTCAATTCTGAACTGATTATAATATAATATAAGCTCTTTACCTTTGGCAGATGAGTGCATTTGAGATGAAATGACAAACATTATTGTCATCTCTTCACCCAGAGCAGGTATGAGAGCAGCAAAAGCGGTGACTGCAAGACTCTGCATTCCCTGCACTGCCCTAGCAATGACTTTGGTTCTGTTCCTTTGCCTTCACGTCTTAACTCTCAGCTGAGACTGCACACAAAGCACCTAGCTAAAATTAATTTTCTTAATCAGCAGACATCTTAGGGAGGTGGGCAAAAAACCCCGTTGACTCCCTAAACACATGCCACCCAATCGTCAAATGATAATGTTGTGTAATTACTACTAATTGCCCGTTGTTCTCTGTCCTCCTAGGCCATGGTGTACCTTAGGCTGACAACAGGAATGAACTTAACAGGCCCATTTGTTTACTACTTGAAGTTGATGGAAGATGTTTCTGGCAGGTTTTTGGAGGACGCTTTAGAACCCCTAGCTTACAGATGCCTTTGTTCATTTCCAACACTCTAATGCAAGATATATGACACCACATGAAATGCAAAACAAATAAGAAAGAAGAAAGGACTTGATAGAAGACAAAATTTGCAGCATGACTTTTCCTGGTTAACTCTCTTTGGGAGTGTGCCTATGTTGATGTTTCAGGTAAAGCTGTTTTATAAGTAAGACACTAAGTGGGTAATAAACACACTACTGGGAAAGACATTGAATGACCTAATTGAATGAAATTTTTTGAATAATAATGCAGAAACGATGAAGAAAAGTAGGCAAACGACGTTTGTTTTAAACAGTGCTTTACGACTACTCTCTATATGAAAGTATCAAAGGAACATCACAAATGTCAGTAAGACATACCATTATCTTGCATGATTTGTAACACAGAAGCTGACCTCATCCTTCAAAGGTGACTTTTATTGACTCCTTCTACTGACTACAGCAACCGTTGGATACCCAGGGGTGGCACAAATCAGTCCAAATCTGACCTAGGCCAGAGTGTATGGCAGAACCAGGAAAAAATAGCATTCACATCTCTAGTCTTAACTACAGAGTTGTTCTTCTTGCAGAGTACTAAATAAGGGGTCTGCAAACTTTTCTTCAGCAGTCTTAAAGGTGGCTGCCAATGGCAGTGCCAGTTTTCATTTCATTTTGCATTTCTGTACCACAAATGGATGTCCTACACTTTGGGAACTTCCACCCTAGACTTGCAGTAAAATTTGGGCTGGAAATAATTTTCCCTGTCTCGCCCCATAATAGTTAGAAAAATCTGCTGTTTGGCCACAGCAAAATTTCCACTGCTGATTGATTCCTAGGTCTTTTTGGCTGATTATAATTCCCCAACCTACCCTTATGTGATTCACACCCATACATCTGCTCTAGCTTCAGCATATAATTGTTATTCCATGCAGACAGCCCAGTATTTATTCAAACAAGGGTGCTCTTGTGTATTTCTCCTGTTTTAGCTTCTCTAAAAAAAGTAAATCAGTCACAATACATTACATTGTATGTGCATGTTTGTGTGTGGGAATAAAAACTAATTTTATTATCCTCTCAAAGGCAGCAGCTGATAGCTAAGACAAAATAAATAAAAGAAGTATGTTAAATGGAGTACTGTGCATTTACGTTGGAGACAGGGCATTTCAGGCTTCTCTAAAATCTAAAGATGATGTTGATTTCTGTTGTTTTCCAACATCCTTTTCCATGTTATAAAACAAATGCTTGCTCTCCTGCAGATCTGTTGCTACAGTAAAAAAATCTAGGCCATGACTCTGGGATGGTGCAAGTCTTTGACTCCTGTGTTATCATTTTGTCCTGGGAGAAGCAGAAAAGATGCTCGTGGAATGAGCAAGTTGGTACTGCTTGGATTATCTTCATAAAAGAAGCTGAAATGAGTTTAAAAACATTTGTGCTCTGCCAGAGTCAGCTGATTTGGTTCTCAGGAGTTTGTGTGAAACAGTTGTTTCATGGGGTTTTTTGGCTCATGCATGTGTTAGGACTTGGGGAGAGTTCAATGAACCCAGATCGCAAAGCAAAAATATTTTATSTACATTTTCTAGTGAAGATGGTTTTTAAAAGCTAAATTTAGTTTTCTGGAAAATATTTAAAAAGTGATTTAGAGTCATTTAACTTGTTCTATGAAAACAATCCTTATATAGACTTGAAAGTCTAGGGCTGGCAGTTTGGCTTTTGGTTTAAGGCATTATACAAGTAGGGACCTACTTGTAAAAAATTTTGTAACTACAGGCTTAATGCCAAGTCATGTGGTATCTGGATGTGGAATTTGAGCTATTTTCAGTAGCATCTATTGAGATAAAAGCATAGCATTGTTTTTTCCTAAAAGTATAAAGATTCTCAGCAAAGGAATTAATATAGGGTTTATTCCTGAAATCTTTGTGCTTCCTACCACTGTTTACCACGGTACTTGCAGTCAGATTAAGAGCATAAGAAAGTGATACGTTTGTTTTTATCTACTCATTCACATTACAGCTCTGAACAAACATCCAGTAACTAAGTTTCCCCTCAAACTCACATCCCTTCAAGTACTTCAATTCTGACTTTCGCAAATGGAATCAAACCAGCAGCTGGCACTCCTGAGACCAAGAAACTCATATGCAGTGAATTGAAAGTTTGCACAGAAAGCCACAAAACCAGCTTTCATCTGGAGTCTTCTGCATTGTCATCCAGTTCTGCAGTGGAAATGGGTGAAAGAAATGCCATCAATTTAGTTTGCAAAACATTTGTGAAGAAATAAGGATAAGAATGCCCAGCAAATTAGCTGTGGCTTTAATGGAGGAGCTGATAAGAGGCAGAAGAGACAGGTAACAGAAAAAGCAGAGAGAGGTATCAAAGCCTGGTTAGGAGCCACAGGGCAGAAGCCCAGAGGCCTTCAGGAGGGTAAGGGTTACTTCAATTATCACAGTGAACAAAATATTTCACTTCCAGGTACACAATTCACACTCAACTACAATCAGCAGTAGCCTATAAGTGCTGGTGATCTGACAGTTGTTTAAAGGAATATGTAGAATAAATCCATTTTTCAGTAGAATTAAATGAATGTACTAATACATACCTTTATACTTTTCACCAATGTATTTTAACTCTCACAAGAAGAAGGGAAGTTGTTCAGATGATAGGATTAAACTGCCTTTGGCCTCCCAAGTGATGCTGTCAACAAGGYGGCTTTCTGATACTTTTGATTTTTCTTAAGATGACAAGCTAACTGATAGCAGATTTTGGTCTTTCAAGTTGGCACAGATTTGATTGATGATCCACAGATGGGAACCTCTGTAGCTCTTGTCAACTGTCGTAACAGCCCATTCCCAGGTGCTGGGCAGATTTTTAATGGATTTTTTTTTTTTTTGGCTGATATACTACAATGTAACATGATAAGTTAAATTACTCATATCATTCCATTAGTTTCCAAATTCTGCTCCCATTTCTTACTTCACATACAGTTATTTGTTCAGTGCCTTGAATAGGTAAGATACTAGATGCGTATTATTGGTTATAATACTATATTCACATGAATTATTTTTAGTTTTATTTTATTATTCATGTAAATAGATTAGCTGAAGTCCCCAGATATGCTAGTGTGATATGGGGTTTTGTCTGTAATCTGTTTGCAGCTGTCAACTCTTAGGTAGTCACAATGGTCAAGGGATCTGCAGGAGCTGTAGAATGTTACTAGTTCTGTAAAATGACTTTTTTTTTCTGCCAGAAAAAAGTTCTTCCCAAAAGCCTACACTTGATAATATTCCCACACTGGTCCTCTGTACCTTAGCAAATGAAGAGTGCCCCGACTGTCTCAGGGAATGTCTGAGATGCCTGAATACACTGCTCCCTTTGGATTTACTGCCCCCACAAAGATGGGGCAATCCAAGACTGTAAAACAGATGGACAAAAATTGAGATAAAGGATTAGGCGTAAAACCAGTGGGGAAAAATGACAAGTAGAACAACTAGAGAATGCTATTCTAGCTGACACATCACAGGATACCTCTCTTTGCTCAAATACTCTTACAATGAGTTCCTATGATATGCTCTGACGTTCAGAGCCAAGTACTCCGTTTCCATAGAGATAGAGTACTTTCCAGATAAGGCCTAAGATTAACTACTTAATGATTTTTCCTTACATGGTGCTATACTTATTCCCTTGGARTTAGGCTTTGTTGTTAAACTTCAAAGGCTCTTGATGGGTCTGAAGGGATCTAGCTGTCTTGGGAACTTGTGATTTCTTCCTGGTTCACACTCAGTCAGCTGATGAACCTGTAACTGTATAAGCAAAGATGATGGTTTCACCTGGAATCAAGTGGTATGGGTGTCTAAAGGTTATTTATTCTATCTTTATCCAGTCTGACAGCCAGCCACTTCTAGCCTAAATCTAAACTGCTCTTTCATATAAAGCTATTCATACATCCACATTAAATGTTATTTAAAACCTGGGTCACACCGACATTCACATGCAAATAAGATTCTTGGTTTTAGCATCCTGTAGTGATTGCAGATGATCCGTTACTAGTACAGACTAGCTTGGACATGACTGTGAGATGAACTAATGCCTCCCTCCAGCTTGTCAAGCTGTTCCTGTGCCACCATCAAGAAACAAAAAGAAAGAAATACTAATTGCACTTTTTGGAATCCTAGTCTGTATTTTGCATGGCATGATTATACGATGTGCAGCACCAAACATGCAAGTCTCACAGAAACCCAACTGGCAAGTGTCTTCATTGCACTAATGAATTTCCAAATATTTGTATAAGCCTCATGAGCAAAGTTCAGCTCAAGAATAATGACGGTACTTCCTATCTTTTTGACTCACTCCACCGTTACAGATTTTCAGTTCCTTGGAGTTATATAATCATTATGCATCTTGGACAATAATCTTTGTTCCCCCAAATCTCAGCAAAATGGAAGCCTCCCCGTCATGTCTCATACTCGTAAAAGCACCGTCACTGTCTTCTACTATCAGTGCTACTAATATCTTTCAAAGTTTGATCCTGGCAAAAAAACAAAACCCCACAACTGTAGTTACTCCAAGCATAATACCATGAGCCAAATTAATCCATGATTTAATACTGATGACATTGGTGGATTCAGTCCAGAGACAAATGTAGTTTTAAGTTGTTTTGAAATGGAACATACTTTCAAATCTCCAAACAGCAATAATATTTGCTTAAAAGTTGGGGGTTTTTAGGCCCTTAAGGCAGAGATAATCGTATGAAATTGTCTATGCAAAGAAATTGTATCTAATAATTTTTCTAAATAACACAAATATATGCCACACATGAGTAGTTTCTCTTAACTTTTTCTTACTATCCTCTATTTTTAAGTTCACCTATTTTTCTGGTGTGTCCTAAAAGGCAAAGACAGTCTAATACATAGTACTTTCCATTAAAAAAAAAAAATTCTACTTTTTCAAATCTAATTTATTGTACAAGTAGTAGCAGAACAACATTGCTGTGGTCTAGTTCTCTGCAATGCACAAATTGCTCTGATAAACCAGCAAATGTCATGTTGCCTGGTGAAGAGAGGCTTGCAGTCAAGTTACAAACATAGCTTTATTTATCAGAGATGATAGCCTTTTACGTCCTGGCCCTGTACCACTGATATTAATGATATAACAACTGGACTGTAAGTGACTGCTAAAAAATGGAATCTAAAGAAAATCTGCATGATTGTTCAAAAAGCAATTAGAAAGGGCTTATCAACAAGCCTGACTGATGTTACCCAGTTTAGCTTCCTTTTTTTCAAACTGTTGAACTCAGCAAAGCTTATACCTCTGAAAATAAGAAAAAAATTACAGTACATGCCGACATAAATTTAATTCTGTATCTGCTGCCCTGTAGAAGTCTTGATAGCTGCCACGGATTATATAAATTTCACTGTGTTCTTTGCATTTGGTCTAGCTCTTCTCATTGCTGGAAGCATTCACTGCACCAGCTTGGCATTATTGCAATGTAAGGAGGTCACGTAAGGAGTACCACTGATCTTCTCCCTGCCACGTCTGGTTGCGACTAAAGGAAGCAGACATATGAGTCTTTTGAACGATCCAATTTAATACTGAGTTATAGCAATCCCGCACCAGTCAGCATTGTATCTCTGATATATAGACTCAATAATGCATAGGAAGCATATGTTCAACGACATCCTGTGGATGAAGGTGAAGGACTTGTAAAATTTAGCAGTGGAACAGGATGTGCTTCCGAGGAATCAGGTCAATGCTTGAATATAAAGTATGTATAGGTGACTGCTGTCAGTCCTTTAAGACATATGTTTTGTCTGAAACAAGACGACAATTTTGGAAGCTATTCTGTCTCATCTTCAAAGGCTAAGGGCAAATACRTGTAGTGAAGGCATAAGAAATCATCATTCAAAGGAAACGGGAAAGGAAAAATCACAGAGGCTGAAAGGAAACTCCAGAGTTAACCTCATCCAACCTTCTACTCAAAGGAGGGGCAATGTAGATCAGGTTGCTCTGGGACTTGTACAGTCAAGTTTCAAGTATCTCTAAAACAGGAGATTCCACCAACTCTCTGGGCACCCCTTCCAGCATTCGATAACTTGTGGTGAACTTTTTTTTTTTGCTTACATTTATTTGGAATTTCCTGTATTCCAACTTGTTTCCATTGCTCCTCATCCTTCCACTGTGCACCTCTGAGAATAGTCTGCCTCTATCTTCTTTACGTCCTTTTATAGGTAGATATACATAACAATAAGGTCCTCCACCTTTGTTTTATCTTCTCATGCCTGAATGAACCCAGTACCCAAAGCGCAGGACTTTGCGCTTGCCTTTGCTGAACGTCATGAGGTTCCCTTCAGCCCATTCCTCCAGCCCTCAACAGCCCTGCTCTCCCTGTTAGGATCCCTCATTTGGGTTCATTTGCAAACTCGCTGAAAGTGCACTCTATCCCTTCATCCAGATTGTTAATAAAGACATTACACGTTACTGGCCACAATTACTGAGGGATGCCACTGGTAACCAGTTGCCAGCTCGACTTGGACCACTGATCACACTCCCTTGAGCCCAGCACTCCAGCCAATTTCCCACCCACCTATCCACTTACTCAGTTCTTATCATTTTGGCTCTAAGGATACTATAAAAGACCATATCAAAAGCCTTGCTAAAGTCAAGGTACATAGCATCCATTGCTCTACCCTCATCCACAGAGCCAGCTATCTCATTATAGAAGGCAATATGGTTGGTCAAGCATAATTTGTCCTTGGTCTGGAAAGCTCTGCAACCTTCTCAGGAACACAGATGAGGCCGACTGGCCTACAGTTCTCTGGATCCTTCTCTTGTCCTTGAAGATGGGTGTGTTTACCTTTTACCAGTTATGAAGAACTTCCCCCGATCCCCATGACTTCTAAAGGTGACAGACAGCAGCCGTGCAATGGCATTAACTTCCTCTCTTGGCACTCTTGGAAGGATTTTGTCTGGTCCCATGGACTTGTATATGTTCAACCAGCTTAAGTACTCTGAGAATAGCAGGACTAAGGCTGTCCGCTATGGTTGATTTTCAGAGGCTGATGTTTTAATTACTTTAGCCTTTTACAACAGTAAGTATAAACACCTTGCACTGGGAAGAACACCTTCCAAGTGAAAACATCAAACCAGCCTAAAATTATGAATTAACTCAGGTAAAGCTTGTTCCTAAAACTTTGTATTACTCTTTCTTACAGTATAGTAAGCTCAGAGAGGTATTACAGATGTGATGATACTTAGAGAAGAAGAATTTTGCTGAACCGTTTCCTGGAAAGCAAGTGAACTGCCAGACAATTTTAATTCTCCTTTAGTAAAGCTTTTGCAATCTGTTTAATTTTTATTATGAATTGAAACTCTTTTTGCAGAGGTATATACTTATTTAGCTAGCCTGAATTATCAAGTGGTCCCRATATGAGGCTTGAAAAGAAGTAGGAAAAGAATATTACGTTACTTCTATGTCTCTTCCTTTACAGTGCAGTCATGTTTTGAATGGTCTGGAGAGCAAAGCTGCTGACTGAGAAAGAAAATACAGAAATGGCTTATTTAACCCAGAACTTAGCACTCATGATACCCCTAACTTAGCTATTTCACTTTGTCTTGGTTACAAGAAYTCTAAGCATAGGAACAGACTAGTGTATCTCTCTTTCCCCTTCCCATCTCCCTTACTAACACTGCAAGATCACCTATCCCACCAAGCCTTGTGTGAGCTGCTGTATCACTGTTCATTGAACTTTGTTCCTTCCATAAATGCCTATCTTATGCATTGGCTTACTGCAACATTCTATACTGCTAAATCGATTGACAGAGCACAGTCCTAGTAACAGGATTTTAGAACATATGCACACTATACTTTCCTTTCTCGGTGASTTCCCTATATTAACCCTGTCTGGACTACCCCAACTATGTCTTTATATCTTTCAGCCTAAACCCTGAACATGTATATATTTACTTTGCATTCCTTTATTTTCTGAGGGTTAACTTTAGCAACTCTGTATTGTGAGAATATTTGGCTAGAATTTGGGGAAGCATTTCCTTTTCTTGGAATTGTTTTTGTTTTAATAATTTCAATTGTTGTCCCTTTGGTTTTGCAGTGGCTCAGCTTTTCAGTGAAAACACTGTCTACTTAAAGTTTGTAATTTCTTTTTCTTACAGCTCTCCTCTCTATCTGGCCAGCACTGTCAAATTTTCCTTTCAAAAGACAGAATGGGACCTGAAGACTGAGGAACAGAGAAGCTATTGTAGTAAAGATAAAACAATTTTTAATATTCCTTATTGGTTTCATCATTGTATAGTTGGTGCATGCTCTGAATGTGCCTGATCCCTGCCCTCCAGACAGATGGAAAGGCTCCTGAGGGTTTAACTTGCATGCAGAAAAAGTTAGGAACACTCCTCTCAGAAGAGTTTGAGATCCTAACACTAAGGTGGTGATTGAAGAAGTGATCTTACAACTGACCTCACTTGAAGAGACAGAGAAAAAAAGGTACAAATTCCACTATGAGGCACACAATTGGACTCTGAGGGTTGCCTCCTATTTCCCCTCCTATACAGCTTCCATGTGTTATATTTCTCCTGCTAAATCACTTATGTTCTCTTCCTTGCTGCTGTCTCAAACTCCTCTTCACACTCTTCCTTATTCCTCTACAGCTCATTTCCCTGCCTAATCCGCTTTTTATTCACACACACGAACTGTACTACCATGCACACCCAACAGAAGAGTGCCTGTGGTCCAGCACTCACATTCCCTATGASATCTATGTTACAAGAAGTTGCATGAAACTAGAAAAAATAAGGTCACCTGCTGTGAAAGGCTGATCTAGAAAGGACTCCTTGACTTGAAGCACACTGTGCTATTATTTGTGAAATACGATTACATCTGTCGTTTATCTTCCATCTTGTTACTCAGTGATAATTGATTGCTCAAGGCTTGCACTCAGTTGTAATTATTCCCCCGGTGAAAACACAGCAACATGCTCTGCAATTCCTCTCACATATCTGCACACAGCATCTGTAACACATCATCCTTCAGCAAACAGTTATTCCTCTTTTTTTTTTTTTTTCCTAAATTAGCTGTACAAATTAGTGGAGCACATTTCTCCAAAGAAAAACTTAACAGAGGTAGAGAGCATCAATGTGCCTACAGATTACACTGCATGTTTCACAATACATTAAAATAACTCATATTCAAGGCCTGCTAACAAAGGGGTTGCCCTGCTGCTGTCTCTTGTGGCACCTGGAGATTTCCATTTACCTATTTAGCCAATTCATAACAAAGCATCTAGCAACTTCTTGAGTGCTACACCCACAAAGCTGCCAGGTAGAAGCTGAAATAACCATCAGTAAGTCGTCTCACAGTAGAAGCTCTCAGCTAGATCGTTAATGTACTAATAAATATGTAAGGAGCTCCACTCAGTGGCAAGAGAATATATTTCCAACATGAGAAGAAAGGAGTCTTTGGAAATGTAAATATGTATACTAAATACCCTCTACTTAATTCAATCTCTGCTTGATTTATTTTAATCAAAGCACTAGAATCATGACCTTTCATGAGGATAGCTTTATCCATCTTCAGCAACAATTTCTGAGAAAATTCGATCACTGGCTGTGGAAAGATGTTGTTTAATCGACACTGTGAATTATAAATATTAAGTAAAAGAGAGTCTTGCCTTATGATTGGCATACTTGTCATTCTGTGCAGTAATGGGATGAATTATTCTGTATGATTACAAGGCCCTGATTACTTCCTGACAAGTTGGGGTTGACGAATATTTATTTAACACTACAAGACAGTGATTTTGATAATAGATAAATACGAAACTTTGAATAAAAATGTTTTAATGACATTTCTTTTCTTTGTAATGTTATTGGAGTCTGATTCATAATCACCTTAGATAAAACAAAAAACCTCAGTATTTTTATTTTAAGCTTGCTAGGCTTTAATTCGTAAGTAACTTTTTTCCACCTTTCCTTCTTTTTCTTGTACATTCTCTAGAGTTTCTTGAAAAACTGAGGCCTGTTTCACAGTTACCAGCTTCTCTAACAATTCCTGTATTAAAAGTAGTCTAGCCCGAGTGCACAGAATTAATGTATTTCTAAATCAGAGATTCTCAAATTCTCAAATGTGGGTAATAAACCTATTTAAATGGAGATGCTACTAGGGAGCTAAAAGGAGTGCAATGGCAGGGGAAATGCCAGAGGAGTTGCAGCTAGGGCCAAAGGCTGTCAGGCTCCAACAGAGGAAAACAACAGCTCTGAACACAAGCAGAGGAGGCATGCCTGACAGAAATGGCCGCATTGGGATGTTGCTCCTCAGCAAGAGCTTGCTGACAATGCTAGATCAGTTCAGCATCTCCTTTTGCTCCTGCTCTGTGTGTATTTGGCCCCTTCCCTTCTCATCCTTGCTCTTGCTTCTGTTTGAAACACTTCCTCCTGAAYGCACTTCTCATTCCACTTGTAGTGGCTCCACGGCAAAGTGTTTCTCCTTCCTCAACCGCAAACGTGCTTCATGGTAGTATTTCCCCTCCCCATGCACAGTTTAAGAAACGTTGCATTAGAAATTTCTAGTTGGAGTTGGGCTAGAGATGCAGAATGTACCCCGGAATGTAGAAGGAAAAAAAAGTCTGAAACTGCTGCTTAACAAACTGCCTGACTGAATTATGCATGATGTATCCTGAGTTAGGCCTAGGACAAACTTTGGAGACGTTCAATTACTATGTTCTGTCTCGGTATTAAAGATTTGATTTAAGAAAAAATGTAGATGATAGCTTTTTCTTCAGTATTATTTCTGTATGTCTTTAATCATGTTTCCCAAAGATAATAAAGGACCCCCTGCTTCGCAGAATTGCAATTTAAGAAGTCATATCCTTCTGTATCACTGTTAAATCTAGACTCTAAAGGCCTAATCCCTATACTTCTTGTGCAGCCACGTAGCTTACTATTACTGTACGTAGGAATGAAAGTATCTTCAGTGCAGAAGGCAAAAATCGGTTTCTGGAAGCCACTGTTCAGTACAGAGCCGGAGAGCTAGCAGGTGGGACAGCACAGTGAGAGGCTGGTATCACTGTTAGCAAAAAAAATCCAGAAAATCTTAAAGATATTGAGAAGGTCTATGTGGTAATCTGGCTACGTGTGGAAAAGCTGGAAGTGTCAGCTACAGTTGTAGTATGCACGAAAATTGGTCATGAAATCACAAAATCATTAGGAGTAACTTTTGAGAACTCTGGGATGCTAAATGAAACACCAGAAGGTCGAAACTGAAATATGGTGCCTATGCTTTAAAGGTAAGCTGTGGAAGAGTGAAGTTGCCTTAAACTTCAATTATCTGTTGATGATTTAAGTGTTTTTTCTAGTTCTAATACTTGAAAAAGGAGATGAGTAACCATCAATCATTCTGATTTTTTAGCCGGTTGAAAGAAGAGAAACACCACTTCCCTAATTTTTAAGTAAGGCTGGCGACACATCTTCAAATGCCATCTTTAGATGCTTCTGAGGGGAAGCCCAGACACCACCATCAGCACRGCCCCCCCGTCTTTTATGCAAACGCAGGTGGGCGCTGCTATGTATCTCGAGATCCCCACGTCCCCTTCGGTCTGTCTTCCTGCAGCCCCCCCGGCYGGACAGGCTTACTGGATCCTGCAGTGAGCCATGCGGGGAGCGAGCCCACAGAGAAAACTGTGCTTCCTTTTGGCAGGATTAATGTGCTGCTGGCTTAGGAGCCTGAAGAGAGCAGRGGAGCACCCGCGGGGGCACAAAGAACTAACTGGGGGGTAGCCGGGCATGGGGAGCCGGGCAGGGCCGTGCCMGCGCTTGCCCCCATTTATGCGAAACCCCAACTATTGAAAAGCAAGTACAAGGCCGGGGCGTGCTGGGAAGTGCCGCAGGAGAGCTCCTAGTCCGAATACAGGGGCACTGAGGAGCCTCGGACCCTGTCCTGGGGCTAGCGAAGCATTATTCCTTCGGGCATCGGGATGAGGGAAGAGAGAGCGCGGTTACCCCCTCCGCGGGGAAGGCGGCGGCAGAGGCCGTTCCGAGGCGTTCAGCACCGCCGCGGGCGCAGGGCGGGCCGGCCGCCCACCACCAGCCGCCCCGGCACCCCCCGCTCCTCCCGCCCCGCGCCTGCGCCTGGCAGCGCTTCCGCCTGCGCACCCGCCGGCTGACGTACTTCCGCTTCCGTACCGTCATTTCCTCTCCCGCCGCCGCRATCGCCGTTTCCTGCCCGGCCGGAGGGGGACTCGTGTCCCTTCCCCGGCTCCGTGCGCGCGCGCCCCGCCGCCGCCCCGCGCCCCCTCGCGCCCCCTCTTCCCCCCCTCCGCCCCCGCTGCCGGGGCCGCCGCCATGGCCATGAGACAGACCCCGCTGACGTGCTCCGGGCACACGCGGCCCGTGGTGGACCTGGCCTTCAGCGGCGTCACCCCCTACGGCTATTTCCTCATCAGCGCCTGCAAGGGTGAGCGGGGGCGGCGGCCYCCTTGCTGTTTCAGCCTGCCCGGCGGGGCTGCCCTCGGCCCCGGGGCTGGGAGCGGGGGGAGGGCCGCGCCGCGCCTCCGCCCTGCTGCTCGGAGGCCGCGCGTCGCCTTCCTGAGGGGGGTGTTGCTGGGGCGGGCGGGAGCGCGGGAGGGGGCCGCGGGAGGCGGCCGAGGGGCCGCTGCTCGCCGGGGCGGTTGTGCCGCGRTGCCCCGTTCGCCCAGCGAGACGCTGGTACTTATAGGGTGGTACCGGGTGAAAAAGGGAGCGGGTTTTCGTGGCGCTCAATTAGCRGGTTAGGCTGGGGGGTATCGCAGCCCGCAATCGTTCAGTGTGGATCCAAACTGGGGGCGAGGGGGGAAGCCTCGAAAAGATTTAGTTCTAAAAGTGCCCGTTTCTACCCCCTCTGCACGTGCTGTAGATCTTAAAGCGAGCTCCTGTTTAAGCAGGGCAGCTGCCTTGCTGGACATTGAATGATGACATCTGTCTCCTTTCCCATGAGAACTCCCTTCTCATCATGTGAATAGCRTTTCCTCTTCATACATGTATAGGTTAATCTTACATATGTATTCGTAAGTTTAAAAGGACGTTCCTTTCTGCCTTGGAGTGCTTCCACTTCAGCTCTACAACAACTGTTTGCTAGCCTCCCAGAAAAAATAGTTACAGGAAAGGCTTTCTATTTCTGTTTCATTTTTACAACATCTCTGTGTGTGTTTTAAATGTATCTGATTACAAACACAAAACTTATTTTTGAGTACTGTTAGTCTGAAAATATTGTTCCAAAGAAAAAAAMCAAACCTGTTCTGCCTGAAGAAAACTTGAGTAAAAATAAAGTCTAAACGAAGTACTGCTCTCTATTTCCCCTCTAGCTTAACACAAACCTGAAGAAAAGTTTTATCTGATTTGGAGTGGTATTTTAATGTCTATACAGTTTTAGATGCATGCAGCAAGTACAGCTGCATATCTAAGCTCTTCAGCTAAACTCTTTTGCAAAGAATAGCTTCATGAAGTATGTGGTATTTCCATATGCTGGTGGAAGGGAATCTTTTTTTAAAACGGTTTCCTTTTTTTATCATGATACCTGACTATTGGTTTTGTTTTTGTGAAGATGGTAAGCCTATGCTGCGTCAGGGTGACACAGGAGACTGGATTGGCACATTTTTAGGTCATAAAGGTGCTGTCTGGGGTGCCACTTTGAACACGGATGCCACTAAAGCAGCTACAGCAGCAGCAGATTTTACAGCGTAAGTGATTAACTGTCTTTGAAGTCTGTATTTTGATTTTAGTCTATAGTGCTCTTTAGTGACATACAGCTGTAGTAAATTAYGGATTCATTTGTTTTTCTTCAGTAATTGTTAGCTTATTTATGGCTAGCCAAATTAAAACCTAGACTTCTAGGTTCTTGAAAGCAGCTACAGTTAATTCCGTCATGATGAACAGTTATGATTGCTTCCTGATAAATATACTTAATTACCATACCAGTTTGCTAGAATAATATTTCTATGTGGCTCTGATCTCTGGCACTGTAGTTATAGCAGAGTTGAAAGTGATTTTTATTTTGCTTCTACCTCTTTAGAGATTAGTTAATAAAAAGTTAGCCTCTTTCTATTACAAGAAAACTCTTGTGAAAATTCTAGTGAATTGTTTCTTTGATGTTTTTTATTGCTTGTTTGTGCTGTTTACAGCATATATTAATATTCGGCAAGTTGAATCCTCTTAGTGGAGGGCAGTCTTTATTAAGTTGCAGAGAAGAACTGCATTTGTCTTAAAACTAAAGTGCTAATCAGTCTGCATTATCCTGAAGAAGAGGATAAAGGAAAATGGTGGCATAGTAGGAAAAAAAAGCTTTAGTAAAAGTGTGTGAAGTATTCTCATTGACTAGCTGGGTTGTAACTTACAAGAATAGCATTTATGGTAAAATGTTATGATGGTGTCAGGAAAGATTGCTTACAAACTAATCTGACTGCTCAGGTTGGTTTGTCCTGGTGCTACTAAAATATAAATGTTTTTTCTTGCTGTTTAGCAAAGTGTGGGATGCTGTGTCAGGTGATGAACTAATCACATTGGCTCACAAACACATTGTCAAAAGCGTGGATTTTACACAGGTATGAAAAACCTTTATACCTTATTCATCAGGGTAGTAAGCTCTTGAGCATGTTTTGCTGTTAGTTACTTTTCTACTTTTTATGTGTGTATCTTAACAGGCAAATAATCTAGCATACTGCTTCTAGTTTTTAAGATTGTAACTTAAATGTAATAAGTGTGTTAGAGGCTGTCTGAGAGAAAGAACTGGTTTTTTTAAGACTCACGGATGAAGGCTGGTATTTTGATTCAAAATAGAGTTGACCCTTTATAACTTCTGTTTCAGGATAGCAATTATCTGTTAACAGGTGGACAAGATAAACTGTTGCGTATCTACGACTTGAGCAAGCCAGAAGCAGGTGAGTCTGCTTTTGGAACTGATTCTTAGTTTTTGGTGTTAAATAAAAGTTCTGAAATTAAGAGCTACTTTCTGTTCGAATCACAAAATACAAAGTTGAGGATTATTTCACAAATGTAGCATCTATAACCTTTTGCTAGAGTAAGATAATTTGTATGTTTTAAGTTTACGCTTTTAGAAGTGAATTAGGGTTTATCTGTAATGGACTTCAAGGATAGGATGTTCAGTTCAAGGCAGACTCATTAGAAATAGGTCTAATTAATTAAAATATAGTCATCTGGAAGGAAAAAGACTCCACATATTTAAGTGTGTGTAACTTCATGTTGATACTGAACTACTGATGATTGATAGGAAGCTAGAGATCCTTGATGTTAAACTAGTGAAGCTTTTAAAATTTAGGCAATCAGATACCCAGTTTGCATTTATCCTGTTCTTGGAATAAGATCTACAAATAAAGTCATAAGTGCTTGAAGTAATTTTACAGTTTCTAGTAAATGGAAATCCATATAGCTTAAGAAAGCTCCCAAACTGCTGCATGACATTATTTCATTTTCTTACATGTATTAAAATACTTGGCTTTATTTTAAGAACCTGACGTTRTCAGTGGACATACTTCTGGCATTAAAAAGGCTTTATGGAGCAGTGATGACAAACAGATTCTTTCAGCTGATGATAAAACTGTCCGGTAAGAAAAAGTAACTCTCAGTTTTCTAAGCAGCTCACACTTATTTATTGTCATAATCTATGTGAGAAGATATTTAAGTTTTTTGGTAAAGGATATAAGTAACGCAGGTTATTTGATCCTAGATTATTATAGCTGCATGCCTAATACAGTCTGTTCTGCTGTTAGAGACATAACTTTTGTGATAATTCTAATTTACCCCATAAACATGTCCTCCCTGATAAAAAGAGGTGGTCTTTGAGAACTGCATAGTAGAATAAATGTATGCCTTTCATAGTCCTAGAGAAGATGAATTTATAAATGAGGTCTTGTGAATACACATTGTGCTGAGGTATTGTCTTCTGCAATCCAGCCTTGAAGATGCACAAGGCATGGACTAGCCAGGGACTGGGTTAAACGACTGGGAAGAGCATCTGGAAACAGTGTGCTGTTGATAGACTTAGCCCTCTTTCTCTGCCATGCTGATAAGTTGAGTAGACGTTAGTGTTTTTATAAGATAGCTCATCCAGTTATAGTTAAGTGTTTTGTTTACTTAATGCCCAATTGGTAGGAGATGTGCTGAAACCTAGGCAAACCTGGCTGCTGGGGAGATGAATTGACAAAGACCCTTCCTCAAACTATGCTGTCCAGAAAAGATGGGCGATGTGCCTTACTGCTTCCTCAGCTTTCTGCCTGATACGACCAGTGTCATTTCATGCCTAGCTGTCTCACCATTCTTATATTTATGGCACAAAGGAGAGAGAAATATTATGGTCTTTTCTGCTTTGTGGAAGGAAGGATGGGAGGGTGAAGTCACTGGTGCAGTTACCCTGTAGTCTCATTTTCAGGTCCATTTTTTTTCAGTTTCTTAGTGTTCAAGATAGRCAAGAGCCTAGTCTTGTTTATTTTTCTCTGAATTGTCAGAATAGAAATGCAGCAGTCAGCTAATGAACAAAGATTCTTACTTGTCATAACAAAACAATTTCATTTCTTTTTCTGTTTAGACAGTTCTTGCACCCCTAAATAGTAAAACTATATTATCTTAAATGAACCTCTGTTCTTTGTATAAATTGGCATTAGTACCTCTTTGCCTAGTGAGGTATAAAGGCAGAACGGAATCTTCAGGCTTTGCTTCTGGAAAGCTCTATTGCTCGGGAGACTTATAACAAGGTTTTTAACCTCCAAGAGAATCCTTGAGTAGTTAAATGGTATGTGTACCATTTAATGTTGTTGCATTAAGCTTCAAAAGTAGCAGTATTTTAAAGTAAGCACGTCTTCATTCTCACCTAGGCAAAGTTTTAAGATAAGGATGCCACTGAATCTCCAAAGTACCTGTGGAATCAAACCATGTTCTTTGTTAGGTGGCTTTTTTAATCCAAATCTTGCCATGGATGGGAGGTGAAAATTGTTTGATTTGCTGAAGTAATCGAGAGTCTTTTCCGTTTTTTCTCTTAAGCCTCTGGGACCGGAGTACCATGACCGAAGTGAAGGCGCTAAATGTTGCAATGTCAGTGAGCAGCATGGAGTATGTTCCAGAAGGACAGATACTTGTGATAACCTATGGGAAGACTATTGCTTTTCATAGCGCAGAAACGTGAGTCCAAAACAGAATTTTCACAGGTTGAGCAATGGGCTTGGTTGTGGGTAAGAACTGACTGTATGAGGCCAAAATCGCCAAGTTGTCAGAATGGGTGTCAGTAGAAATCTTTGCTTGCCATCTTGTCAGAGGCAGAGTGTGAAACAACTATTCTTTTCTAAAATAGTGAACCCTAACTGTCTATAAAATGCTAGACTGTAAAGGTTCAGTGCCATTTTTGTATTTTACACTAAATGTAATTGTGGTTAAATAAGTTTCAGCCAGGGTTCAGTTCAGTGCTTTTCAGAGAACTAATTATTCATACATCTCTGTGATGTCTTAAGAAAGCAAGTTACACACTTAAGCATATTCCAGAAAGTAGTTCTGAATGTGAGCCTTTTGTTTTGCTTATTCTGAACTTGTTTCTAACTTGATGAGCGTGATTTGCAAGTATTAAAACTTGTTTCAGAAACTGTGCATGGGTGTTTTCTGKTTTTTTTAAAAGCAGTTGTGATTTGTAGAATCACAGTTTCTTTGCTTTCAGGATTTTTTTTATGAACTTCGTTAACAAACTTTTCCTCCTCAGTCTAGAGCAGATTAAATCATTTGAAGCACCTGCTACAATCAATTCTGCATCACTTCACCCTGCGAAAGAATGTTTGGTTGCAGGTGGTGAAGATTTTAAACTCTATAAATATGACTATAATACAGGAGAAGAATTAGGTATGTTTGTCTTCTATTATCAAAAATGAGTTCTGAAATGGCTATTAGGTAAATGACATAATGACTGATAAATGAAACTGTTGTACTCAAATAAGGTCTTAGCATAGGATGCTGTGCAAGAGGATGAAAAGGTGTATTATCAGTTAAGCATTTATCTCAGTATACCTAACATTGTTCTTCTGGAACTAATTAAAGCCTCCATTAAACAGCTCTTTGTACTTACTTTAAAAAAAAAGTTAAGTCATTCTGTATTCCTGCAATACCAAGCTGTATGTTAAGTGTCATACTATAGCATTCATCAAATATGTCTAATGAGTTGCAGCTACTTGCTTTTATGAAAATCATAGAATCATAGAATAGTTTGGGTTGGAAGGGACCTTTAAAGGTCATCTAGTCGAACCCCCCTTGCCGTGGGCAGGGACATCTTCAACCAGATCAGGTTGCTCAGAGCCCYRTCCAACCTGACCTTGAATGTTTCCAGGGATGGGGCATCTACCACCTCTCTGGGCAACCTGTTCCAGTGTTTCACCACCCTCATYGTAAAAAATTTCTTCCTTATATCTAGTCTAAAGCTACCCTCTTTTAGTTTAAAGAAAAAAGTGATATGTTTGTGTTCTTGTTAATGTTGGCCAAATATATTGCAAAGAAGTGTATTTCTAAGTTTGTCGGTTGATCCTGTCCTTGTTTTAAATTGTATGTAGAGGGCATGGCTGAAGGAACAGAGCATGTGTACTCTGTGCTACTGGCTTGCTTTGTAGTTTTGCCTAAAATAATTAAGTGCCTATTTTCTTGCAGTTAATAAAAGATTAATATGTTGCCTAAATTAGAGATGGCTGAGATACCAATTAATAGAAGCTTTGTTTTGTGTCAGAAGTTAAATACTGAGAAAGTGCCTCCCATCAGTATTTCTCTCCCTCTTCTGATCAGCTTTTATTAATTAATTTCAGTTGTTGACTGAAATTTGAAATTAATGGTCTTGATATGTCCTCTTATAGAATCTTACAAAGGMCACTTTGGTCCAATTCACTGTGTGAGATTTAGTCCTGATGGAGAGTTATATGCAAGTGGCTCTGAGGATGGTACACTAAGGCTGTGGCAGACAACAGTAGGGAAAACCTATGGTCTTTGGAAGTGTGTAGTTCCTGGTAAGTATGTGCTTGTTCCTGGTGAAACTTGGCTGCTTTGTGTGTGCTTTTTAAGTAACATCTATCATAAGTGGGAAACATAATCTGAATTTCATACAGTAACTGTACTGTCTTCTGAGGGTCTCTATCCGCTYAGGTCTGTTAGATTTAAGGATTTACTTTTGTAGCTGTCATTTAAGCAATTAACTTCAAACCTGTAAGCTTATCAAATATGAACACTTTGTGGATAGTTAAGCAAGCATTTTTATGTTATAGAGCAAGAAATAAGAAATACCACTTTTATAAATCTTAAAGATACAAGAATCTCTAGAAAGAAGTGTGGATGGTAGTTTTATATTGTACTTCAGTTCTCTAAACTTGGAGGGGGGCAATGTCTAGAAGACTGCAAGGGGGGAGTATTCATTAATGGATTGCTTACCCAACTCTTTCTCCTCAACACTAAATTAAGTGGAATTTTTTTTTTTTTTCATTAAGACGGGTAGGGGGAACTGAAGGTATTGACTGTTTTTTCTCCTTACTCTCTACAGAAGAGGAGAATGCAGAAGCAGCAAAAGCAAGGACCACCCTTCCAGGAACTGCAGAGGAGGAAATAGGTAATGCGCTTCAACTCAGCTAAATGTTAAAAGATCAGTCAAGATGGTAGCATTCTTTAGTATGGAAGACGTAGTTTTCCCCAAGTACCTTCTGGCATTTTTCACTCTTCTCAAAAGATCTTTGTGTGCATTTTCCTGAAAATGACCATATGGTAAGTGTCAGACTAGTGACTAGAGCTGTGCAGACTGAACAGATGAGGTAAAATAGCTGGATCAGGTCAAATGGACAAACAAACTGAACTGATCTTTAAGCAATCCCTGTAACATTTCTTTTATATATCTAGTTTATATATCTAAGGTGAAGTTAAATAATACCCTTCGTATTTAATTGCAGAAGATCTCGCCTCTGAAAACTCAGATTCAGTGTACAGCTCAACTCCTGAAGTTAAGGCCTGATTATTACAACTGTTATGCAGCATATGGACGTACAAGACTAAATCAAGTGATAAACATCAGCCTTCCAGAGTGCRCTCTCTACATAAGGCAAAGATGGGCAGTAATTGATGAGAATGCGGTGGAACTGGCTAGGTGTTGTCTGTAAGAGAACTGAGTATCCAAAAAAAAAAAAAAAACAGACAAGTAGTAGAGTTTTGCTATCTTTTTAGCATAACTGCCTACTGTCTTTTCAGAGACGTGCAAGCCAAGATCCAGTCTCTCCAATTTCAATTAGACTCATTGTAGTGTGTTTTCTTTATTATGGAGAAGAGGTACCATGGCTTTTACCCATTTTTTTTTTTTTTTTTTTTCCTTGAAAGTTGGAAAATTTGGCTTTAGTTGAAAAGAAGGGATTATGTACTAAAAGTATTCGGTTTGGGTTTTGTTTCATTGTACGCTGCTTCTGAACGTTTAACTTTTTTCAGTTGTCTAAATAAAATGCCTCTCAAAACTTGTACTTACTGTTGAGTGTTGGATTCATGGAATGAAAAAGCAACCAAGTTAATTATGTAATCCTTTGTAGCATCTTGGTTTTGTATTATATGGAGGGAAAGCAATAAGAATGTTTTGGTGTTGGTACAGAGGGTTGCAAGTTCCTTGATTTGTAAGCTTTGTGTCTTTTTATTCTTCGAAGTTTGAATGTAAACGTGTCTCAAATCAAAACCAGTGAAAACTCCTCAATTAAACGTGCTGCCTGAAATATTTGGTTGTACATGAAAATCTCAGAGGTTGACTATGAATCTGTACAAAGCTTGGGTTTAGTCCTCCARACTGGATACAAAAGTTACTCTTTCAAGGTTACAAATCGTATTTTCTTCATTAAAGAAAATATTGCCATTCTTCCACTTGTCACTTCCTTTAATGTTATGCTGAAAGGTTTACATAATGCATTCTGTATGGAAAGGAGTAAAGTTATACAGAGGTATATTTATTCATACACCTTTTTATTTTTTTCATAGTTGTACTTGTCCTTACTGTTCTTTTGGATTTTTTCCAAAGAGTACAGTAATGCTATCATCTTAGAAAATTGAAGCTTAACGTTTGAAAACTGGGGTATACATTGAAATATGGGCAATTYTGTCTAAACATAAGAAAATACTTGCCCATTGTGAAGGGCAGTCGAACACTGGAACAGGTTGCCTGGAAAGGTTACGAAGTCTCCATTCTTGAAGAGACTCAAACCGGACTGGATGTGGCCCTAGGGAACCTGCTGTAGCTGAGCCTGCTTGACTCAGGTGGCTGACAGAGGTCCCCTCCAGCTTCAACTCTTGGGGTGGGGGAAGTAAGAAGGAAAACAAAGAATGGTACCATGAATCATGGTTTCTTAGTGCAATAGTAGTGTTAAGGATGTGTTATTTCACAGACTTTATTCCAAAATTAGTTTTGCAGTTACCTATTTGAATATTACTCTAAAAACAAGCAACGCGCAGCCCTCTGATTTACAGCTAATTGTTTCAGCCTTATCATTAATTCCATTAAAGCTTAGGTGGTCTCCAAATCTAGTACTTCAGCCTAGAAGCTGTTCATTTTACAAGCTGAAGGGTGTGTTCAAAACTAGAAACGCRCACCTCGCCCCATGTGAAGCTTCTTGCAAGGCTGTGGTCTTCGTGCTGTATTTCAAGTAGGCTGCGTAGYGTTTCATAGAGGCATCTGGAATAGTGTCCTCGGATTTCAGAGCTGTGACCCTTTGCTGCTTTACGTGATGCTGTTGTGAGTTTGTGGTTTCTTTGCTAGCACTGAGCAACTAGGGCTAAAGTTGCAAGATGCTTTATCTAAATGAGAATATTAACAATGTTTAATACTTTTTCATGCAAGTTGGTGTCATTACAACTCTGGAAAAAAGTAAAGGCCATGGAGTTGCCAGTGGCTTTGTTACTGTTTTCATTTTGCAGGTGTTCGTGGAAAGTTTTACAAGGTTGGTAAGTTTATGTAGTGCATTGCGTAYGGGTGACGCTAGTTTCTCCTTGAAGATTCAACTCGAAGAAATCGGAAGTTGCCTGGACGCGTTACCATCAAGACGGCAAGCTGGGTGTTATTTATCGCTAAAGGCACAGACTGTCCCAGCGGCTCCCGGCACAGAAGGGCAGTGGTCTCACCCTGTGGGGGTAGGCCTTGGCTGCCTCCTTACCGACAGCTCCGGGGCGGTGGGCTGGGTGCTAACGCGGTGGCGGCGGGGGAACACGRTGCCTCAGGCGCTGGAGCCGAGCCCGCCCGCCGCCGCCGCCGCTTCCTGCCCGCGCGGGGCGGGACCGGCGAGGCCGAAGTCCGCCCGCCCCGCCCGGGTCTGCCGGCGGGGGCGGAGAGCCGCCGGCAGCGCGGGCCATGGCGGGCCGAAACCCGGGCACTGAGCTGGGTAAGGGGCGGCGGCCTACGGGGGGGCCGGGGGCTGTGGAGGCGGGCCCAGCCCCGGCTCYTCCGGGGAGAGCTGTGAGCTGCGGAGCCGTGGCGTGAGGGGCTCCCGAGGMGGCAAACCGGGGAGCGCTGCTGGGGCAGGGCCGCCCGCCCTGGGAACGGGCGGAAAAGGGCCGGTGAGCGCCCGGGCGGCTGAGGCGCCGGGTGGCTCTCGGCTGTGGGGCCGGTCCTCCTGCCCGCCCGGCCGGCCGCGCCTCCCCCCCGGCTGACCCGGGCCACCTCGGCGTGTACGARCCAGGCTGCTGCAAAACCTTTTTTTTGTGAAAAGCCAAGGTAGAAATAAACTCACGGTCCCTTTAGATCCTTTAACACATGCTCGTGACGTGTAAGCGGGAGGCCTGTAGGAGGCTCGTTTTCCCTCCGGTACTGCAGGTCCAACAGAAGCTGGGGTCTGCCCCTCAGGTACGGCCTCGGCCTGGCAGGCTCGGAGCAGGCCGCCAGGTTGCAGGCCGCCAGGTAGGTTGCAGGCTGCCAGGTTGCAGGCCGGCCGGCACCGCGGGGCTCGGCAGCCCCAGCCCTGTCACRCTCAAAGCTGGGCCTGGGCCCCTCTTGCGCACCTTGCTGGTTCTCACTGAATAAACCTCCCCCCTCCTTTCTCCCCAGGAGGTTCAAACAGTTTTTATTAGTTGGATTCTGATTTGCAAACTCGGGACTTTACCTCTCCTTATTGTTATCCTTGTTGCTTGCTTTCTGAACACTGATAAGGATTTTCCAGGTGTTTGCAGGTGGTCTCCAGGCCCGAAAGATCACTGTGCCTCAGGTAAGGCAGAGAGCAGCCAAGAAAGTGTTTCTCTGCCATTTCCTGGCTGGATTTCCTTTTCTGCTGATTGCTGGGGGTGGAGAGGGAGAAAGGGCTACAGCTTTCTGACTTCTCCACCCAGCAAAACCCAACTGCAGTGGTGGAATGAATTAAGGTGATTAGCCTTCCTACAGTCTGCCTTTAAGGTATGGCAATTTGGTCAATATGAGTAAACGGACAATTAAGTGGAGGAGATACAGGGGTGGCATCATGGAAGATGGGAAGCAAAGGACAGCTGGAGGGAGATCGCAAAGTTAGCACGAGCAGAGTTCAGGAGGCCATGCTGCACAGTGTCACGTGGCTATGCTCCTGTCTCTAGCACAAGCACGGGCATTTTTACGGAACTAACGTGCGGTTTAAATGATTAGCCTGTGGACAATTGAGAGTTGACTGCATCTTCACTCACCAAAATCGTTGCCCTGTTCTAACTCCTAAAAGTGAGCTGTCGAGTTGCTCTCTGATGTGCTTATTCGTGGGCTGCTTGCAGGGACAGGTAAGTTTCAGCTGTAGCCATCTGAACAGCATCGTGTTGCTGAAACAGACATGTTAATAATGTAGTGGCAAAACTTAAGTGTCTGTTAGGAAAAAAGCTAGCACGGAAGTTTGTAAATGCACTCCAGTTACTTTAAACTAGGTGCCTGTTGTGCTTTTTCTTATGGTAAATTTAATCTTACAATTAATTGTCGGTATGTGTGGGGAGTCTGTTCAGTTCTTATCAAACAGTCATCCTCCAACAGACAGGCATACATGTAAGGAAGGCCATGCTGCCGAGTGGGAAATTATTGGAAGAGATGGGAGACTTCTAACATTTGGCTGGATCTTGCTGTATGACCGTAGTCAAGGGAAAAGTATTCAATGTGCAGCTGACCAGCACAACATAATCGGTTTTTTACACCCACTAAACTTATCTTTGAGTATGTTCCAAATATTTTCTATAAGCCTTTCTTCTCCTGTAAGTAGCTCTCCCCTGCCCAAGAGGCAGAGTTAACTAATGCTCAAGATGATTATTAACAGAGAGCAGAGAGGGATGGATATCTTCAGGGCTGCACCACGTGGCCTCTTCCAGCTGCAACTGATTTAGCTGGAAAGGCCACTGCCCTTAGTTTATCCACGGGTACTTGTTGCCATCCCTTCCCAGTGATCTTCGTTTAAATCAGATGCGGTTAAAATGAGCTGGCTTAGATGTGCAGGACAGGCGTAGTAGGGGAACGGTATGGCCACAACCGCGTTTTTATTAGGCGGCAATGTGGCTGTTTCTAACAGCTGCCTTATGCTGGCTGCTTTAAAAGGAGAACTGAATCTCCCTGCCATTCGCTTTCCCATTAAATAAGCACATGAAATGCGTTAAGGGCTATATTTAAGTAAGTTGCTGTATCTTTCTTAGTGCTGTATCTTGCCTGGTAGCAGTACTCAAAAAGGACGTGTTAAACCCTTGCCTGTGTCTTTCATGGTCGCTAACAATACATGCTGCTTCTGTGGCTTAGGCACTTCGGCTTTTGAAGGTTTTGCCAGCTTGTGCCAGCAGCTTTAACAGTAATTCAAATTATTTGCCCTGTATCTCAGAGACCATTCTGTAGGATTATAGTTTTCTAACAGGGACACCTAGTGGTAAAATGTCTTTTACTTAAAAATATATTATTTGAGTCCTTTTCTCTGTGTCTGCTATTTCTGTGCTTGCTACCTAGTGTAATTATTTAAGCAGTTAATTTCTGATGCTGCCATTAGAGAGCATCTATTTGTTTATCAATGACAAGCCAAACTCTTCTCAAATCATGGCATATAATGCTTTCCCATGTGATTCTTTTTCAGTGAAATAAATGTATTTTTGTAAAAACCCTTAATTCATCCTTTCATTCTTTCTTTCTTTCTTTCTTCTTATCACTGTTCCTTATTAGAAGAACAAAGTGTTTACTTGGAATAAAGAACAGGTACATGTAACACAGATAAAAGGACGCTGATTTGCACAAACTAGTCAGAGGGTCACTAGTCTAATACATGGATACATTTGCCATCAGAGAGTTGTGTAAAGAAGGTGGATAAGGAATTTTACAAGTTTGTCATTCCACAGGGACTGTTTGCAGAGTCATTCTTGGGTACTCCGGTTCACCATGATGCCTGCAGGAGCTGAAAGGAGTCTGCCTCTCCTGCTCTGCTCCCAAGGACGCTGCAGTATAATGGACCAGATGCTTCATGTTTTGTCACGTTTCAGAAAAGCATCAGATGCAACTTTTTAATGCCACTTCACAACAAAATAGTGAAACACATCAGTGAGCATCTGTTTTGTAGTGTAAGCTAGTAGCATACTCCTTTGGTTTAACTGTGGGGATGCAGACATCTGCCACATGGGTTTTCTGTTCCCTGTGGATGGAATTTTGATGCAACAACTTAAGAAGTCGTGGAGAAAGAAAGACATTCAGTAACCTTGGGTAGAGGCAGAAAATGGCAAGTAGGATGTTTAAAACCAAGCAAATAACACAGCTTGTTTGTGTGGAGCCTGAACTTGTGCCTGGATACAAGTCTTTCTTCAGGCCATTCAGTAGGGAGATTGGAAGGGGGAATGGCCTGAACGATAACACAAGGTCACGTGGCAAAACAACAGCGGAGTTGGTTGCCAGTCACATAGTTTTATCATTTATTATATTGGTAAGAGGGTAAATCATACCTGACCAACCTAATTGCCTTCCATAGTAAAATGACTGCATATGTTCACAAGGGGAGAGCAGTGGATGTCATTTAGTTCAACTTTAGCAAGGCTTTTGACACTGTCTTTTGCAAAATTTCATATCCAAGTTGGGACATTTGAATGGGTGGATACCAAAATGGTTGAAAACCTGGTTGGATGGTTGGGCTGAGAAGGTGATGGTCAATAGGTCATATTCTACTTTGAGGCTGGTACCAGGTAGGGTAATTCAGAGGTCTAGCCTGGGACCCATTCCATTCAACATTTTTTATCAATGACCTGGAAGAGGTGATGGACTGCTTGCTCATAAAGTTTGCAGGTGAGACTAAATTAGCCAGATCATTCAGAGGGACCCAAACTGGCTGGGGAAATGGGTCAACAGGAGCCCAGTGACTTTCAGCAGGGCGGAAGGCAGAGCCCTGCCCCGGGGAGGGCACGGGCTGGGGCTGGCCTGCCCGGGGAGCAGCTCTGCCCAAAGGCCCCGGGGCCTGGTGGGCAGTGAGCTGGGCACAAGCCAGCAGTGCCCCGGCAGCAGAGACGGCCAGCGGCCTCCCGGGCCGTACCAACGGGGACACGGCCAGCAGCTGGCGGGAAGAGAGGGATCATCCCCTCTGCTCAGGAGGAGCATCTCTGCTCCTTGGTAGATAGTATCTGAAAGACTGTGTTCAGTTTTGTTGCCTCCCAACAGAAGAAAGAGATTGATAAACTGTCACAAGTTCAGCAGAGGGCCACCAAGATGGTCAGGGGCTGGAGCACCTGCCCTGTGAGGAGACACTGAGGGAGCTGGGCTGGTTCAGCCTGGGGAAGCGATGGCTTCAGGGATCCTAACAGCAGCCTGCTTGTACCTACGAGGAGGGTATCAAGAAAGCAGAGCCAGGCTCTTCATAGCATTGCATGACGGGATGAAGCGAGACACCAGGCTTCTTTTGAGACAGAGAAGTTCATACTGGATATAAGGAAAAACTTCTTCATGCAGGACAGTCAAGTGGTGGGGTAGGTTGCAGGATAGGCTGTGCAGTCTCCATCCTTGGGGACTCTCAAAACCCAACTGGATAAAGCCCTCAGCAGCCTGGTCTGAGGTCAGAGCTGACCCTGCTTTGCACAGGAAGTTGGACAAATGACCTTCAGAGTTCTTCCGACCCAAATTATTCTATGATTATATGGTTTTTTACTTGTGTGTGTGTGTCTATGTGTGTGTGTGTTTATATACATACACACGTATGTATTCTGAGTAATGAATAATTAGTTACAGTTGTTTTGCAAAGTATGTTCTTGCGTTATATAAAAAAAAAAAAGATCTATCCATGTTGCTCAGCCCCTTGAGTTGAAGGGCCAGAAATACATTCATTATGTTTCAATTGATATTTTTAATTATAGTTGGTATTTCTGAGCTATTTACATGTGAGAGCTAGCCTGTTGGTAAGTGGCATTTAGATAATGAAGTGTTGCATCCCTTTTCAAGACAGCATAATTCTGTTCTAATATATTAATAGCTGTTTTTTTGCCTGTACAGTGGCTCTGTTTCTTCACTGTTCTAACACCTAACACCTTTTGAATCTGCTGAATAATTTTAATCAAATTTGAAGGACAGATAGTTGTCTCGGAAATAAGTAAGTCACTGGGTGGAGTGACCAGATTAGTCCCTCTGTTCAGGGAAAGGCAGGCACAGCTCAGCAATTACATGACTTTTCATTACATCTTTTTTTGGGGAGCTTTATGCAAGTAACAATGTCCTGGTTTACTCCATGGTCATAAGGACCGTAACAGGACAGCTGGGTTACTGGGGTGAGGAGAGGTCTCTGGAGCCAGGGAGGAAGAGAGGGAACAGCAGAGGACTTGGACCTGCAGGAAACCAAGCTCCCGTTGTTCAGCAGCTCGCTTTCTGAGGAGAGGCTTGTCAGCGGTTTTCAAAGTGCTTTGGAGGATACCGTGATCCATTTCATGTGATCCATGGTCAACATTGTGTGATTTCACTAACGTCACAAGATAGTAGAGCTGATTTCTAGTTCAGGACTCATGTCGTGGTGTCCTGCTTTGAGTATCTGAATGCTGATGACTTGGAGACTGAACTTCTCTCATATAAGGAGGACCCATCTGAAAATAGAATAGGTCCATAGCAAGAGTCACTGTGAAAAAATAACTACAGCTTCTGTCTCGAAGAAACTGAATAACCCCCAAACCTCTAAACAGCTTACGCAGTAAGATAACTGTAACAAGACCTGATCCTAAAGCCTTTTCTCTCTCTTCAGTGGCTTTGCTCAGCTATGCATGGCCAGCTGGGGTCAGCCTGTGTCCAGCTGAATACCTCATTTCTCCACTAAAGGTTCAGGACACAGTTTCACTCGCTTCTCCAGAAATAACAGCTTTCATCACTTCCCTTACCCATTTTATCATGTGTTCATGGTAAGAGCAGGAGCACACATGCTGTTTCTGGCACAGAGGAGGAAATAGCTGGTGGGGGGGGCAGCTTCTTTTGGGGACAGTGCTGCCTTAAAATGCTTGTGAAGCTACAGCCTCAGGCATTCTTGAGCTTTCTGTTTCACCATCTGATGGGATGCCATCTACACTTCTTTTTTTTTAAAGCTTCTGAAAAGCTTAGTCTGTTTTATGAGGAATGTGTTAGGTATCTTAGATATTTATGTAATTACACTAATGAAGTGGTTTTATTTATTGTTTTCTGAGGAAATGCTTGGTATTTTTGGGTTCATGTACTTCAAAGAGAGGAGATGAATTTCCTGTTAAGATTTTGAATATGATTTTTTCAAATGTCTTTAGAGGAAAAAGTAAAATTGAAGAGTGATTACAGAATATTGGCTAATTAGCTATAGTGTAACTGCTTTAATTACTTTTATCCCTGAAGCCACATGACTCTGCAGATGACTAGCAGATGACTTATTTAAAAAAAAAAAAAAAAAGACGTGTTCACACTGCAAGGTTAATGAGCCTAATTAAATATAGTTTTCCTTAGCCAGATACTAAATCATAAAGCTTGGGGGAGTGGGGGAAGGGGATAATCCAAAGGCAGTCAGTTCTATTTCAAATAATGGTTTTATTCTGATTTTTAACGCGGGGAAAAAAAAAAAGCTGGAATTGTGAGTGATTTTTCTGAATAGAGACACTTACGTTTAATGATTTGGTGAGACCTCACATGGCAAACTTTGAAAGTCTATTTAGAGACAGTTACGCTGACACATATTTGTTTTCACTTGCCCACTGCTTTAATTAATGGAGAAGTGGGCTTGAATAAAAGGTCTGTGTTAGACAGAAGTCTCCATCTGCTGCTGCATATCATCAGAACCTTTGTCCTTCCTCACCATGTACTTTTTTATTACACCATTTTATTTCCTTTAGTAAGCTGCATAATGTCTCACGTTAAGTTGTACAGACAGGATGGAGTTCTGATTTCTTTTTAATTATTTTAAGGGKTTTTTTTTAAGTTTTCTGCCTTTGCTGTGCACAGTGGTTCAATATCCCACATTCAAAAATATACTTGGAGATCCAAATTCTATGGTCTTTCAAAGAAACTTGAGTCTCGGGCACAAAAATTCAATATTGCACCTTACTGAGTTGCCATGTATCAGCTACCTTCATGACTAGTCTGGAGTTATTAAAAGCAGAAGGTAAAATGTGTTACACAGTGACAAGGGCTTAAGCCAATGAATTTCATCACATTTGCAAAGAACTAAGATCATGCAACCAATCAGCTGTTGCTGATCGGCTGATATATGGTAACTTTCACAGGTGACTTTGGGCAAAGATGAGTTAGCGAAAGTAGTGGCTTTTTTTTTCACTTCCATTATTCTTCCCCCTCTTTTCTCCCATTGATTGTGAATTTCAAACATTACCCCCACCCCGCAAAGGATATTACACTCGACTCTTTCTTTTAAACTGATCTAGCGTGCAGCGCTCCATTTCCTGCAGAGATTACTCAGACCTTCTGAGAAGCTATGCTCAAAAGTCAGGTAGGGACAGATACAATAACAGTATGTTTTGACCAAAGTCGAGCACAAGATGAATCAGACTGAATCTGCACCAAATAATAAGTAATGAAGGGTTAACCTACTCATGGGGGAAATTTTGTTTTTTTTCACTTAAATTCAGGTTTATGCCCCAAGAACCAAGAAGATGAAAATTTTCCATGTTTAACAAACTGGATGCTGTCTCCATAATCTTCCTAACTCTTCTATAGAAGGCAGTAGTTTTTATAAATTAATTATTTAGTTGGATTTCTTGGTTGTTTTTCATAATGTAGAAAGAACAGGTTAGGGTAGAGTAGCTGAAGCTTCTGGATCCATATTAGAGAACAAGAAGCTGAGTACCTCATCTGAACTGCTTGCTTTGATTTTATCACGTTTTCCAAAGGGGCTGAAAGGTCACCATGCACCCAGTGGAGTTCAAAAGTTACCTTGATAAGTTGGATTATGATTAAATGATTCCACCTGAGCACTTGGCATATAGTAGGAGAATCACAATACAGAGTTTGTGTTTCCTTCGCTTATTTATTTGTATTTTTCTCTCCCGTGTACTTTGTCAAATATTGCCTATAATGGCCCCATGGGAAGTGATGTATGCTCCCTCTGATCACATAGGATCCTCAACCTTAAAGCAACTGTGGAGGATGTGGAGGTTTCAGTAACTTATATTTCAGCTATCTGTGTTTATATGGTTTGCATTTATTGATATTCAAAAAGAAGGAAGGTTTTGTAGCAATAGCTTTTCTCACCTACTTTCTACATGGCAGCTGAGCTTCTTGCTTTTGCTGCAGAATTAATAAGCCTGTGGCTTTGAAAGTGGAGAGAAGTGATGAGGGTTTGTTGTTCGACTGGTTTGCAACTTTGCAAGCTCCTCCTTTTCTTTTTTGCCATACAGTGAGACTGATGCTAAAGTCTTAAAGAAATCCTTAAATTCCTTAGGATTCCTCTGAAATTCTTTCTTTAATTTTTTTTTGCTTTTGGCCAACATTTTGACCTTGCAGGGACTGCTCATTTAATTACTTATATGTGGTAATGGGAAAGTGGTAGCAGGGTGGCTTACTGTGCTCAGAACAAGATTTTCTTTAGCTGTGTTTCGTGCCTTTGTCCTGCATTTCCACTGAGTCAACTTTACCCTAAATTGGTTTCTCCAGAACTTTTTGCAAGTCTAATTAGGAAAACAAGCTTGTATTTACACATACTTTAGCTAGTATATTAGTTCTGCACTTTTTTTGGCTATTAGAACTATAAAGTAGGAAGAAAAAAATTTGAGGATAAGATTTCTGTACAGAGTTAGTGATTTTGGCCATCAGCTTTTTTTAAAGTTTTAAACCTTTTTTAATAATGTGCTCGAGGGAAATGCAAGTTTAATACAGTAGTGAAGATGACTCATAGAGATGAGATGCTCCTAATAAATTAAGTCACACAGAATCATTATCTCTTAGTATTTGAGCCCATGTCCATGTACTGACCTTAACTGATGATGGTATTTGATGATTGATGGTGGTGATTTGCCGATGATTGGTGGTTAATGATTGGTGGTGTTGTCTTCAGAGTATTTTCATGGATTCCCTATATGATTAGTATTTAGAAGAATTATTTATGTTTTGGGATATGAGAGATTTTAAAGATGGTTTGATTTCCTGTGTAATTCTGTGAGCAGTTTGTGTTTATTAACATTCAAAATTATGCTTTTGATTTATCATACTAAGCAGAAATTTCAAGATTCAAGGGCCTGAACCCTCAGTTCTCCTTTATCAGTCAGTTACCCTTTGTTAAGCAGTGTCCAATTTTTGGTGCTTCTGTTTTTAGGCAGTTACATTATTTTAGTAACCATTGAGTATCTGCTTCTCTTTGGGTCTGGCTATTGTTTATGGATAGTGAACCTCACTGAAATTGTGAGCCAGGCTGTCTGCAGTGGGCATCTGAAGGAATTCACATGCTGAAGATGTTGCCCTGAGTCCTCCACGGTGCTTGGCAAGGTGAACACTTCTCAGGTCAGCATGCATCTCAGCAGATATGTTGCCCTGGAATTCAGTGCTTTTGGAAACTTGCAGTTAGTCAGGCCCTAGTAACAAATTCAGTAAAATTAGCTCTAGACAATAACAACTCAAATGCTTTGTCACGCAAGGGTCTGTGCAGAGGTTTTGCTGACTGTGTGGGGTACAGTTCCTGTAAACAAAGATTCACGCACACAAAAAATGCTATTGTATCCTGGGTGCCAGCAGACGAGCAAAGGACTGAATAATTGTTACCATATTCTGGAATCAAGCAGTAAATCAGCAAGCAATGGCAGAAGGCTGTTTTGTGGGGTTTTTTTTATATGCTACCCGTGTAATAAACTTTATAGTGCAGCACTGGCAACACAGCATCTCTCATCAGCAGTAAGTTAATTCAGGTGTAATGGCAAACAAAACCTGCTGTGTGAAACATCCAGTTCACAGATCATACCCTAACAGAAGTTAACGCCGTTATGATATTTTGGACTGGTGATAAATACGCAAGCCCTTAAAAGGACATAAAAGCACAAGATGCTTTTCAGAGGTCCSAAAACAAGCTACAACTTTCTTCTGAAGCCCACACTGTATATTAAAAGAACACAGAAATAGATGAGACTTTTTTCTTCTTTTTTCCCACCCCAGAACTTGGCTGGATCTCAAAAGTGCATGTGAATCGACCTGCAGTTGTGAGGCATGCAGAACGAATTAAAAAATGGAGAACTGTGAAAGGTAATTGGCAAGTAAGTGCTCTTTTTATGCATTCTGTTCCCGTATTTTTAAAGCAGTCACTCTCCCTCTCCAGGCTGCAATATTGAATTTTTTTCAAGATGCATGTAAACTTAAAAGTTGTGCTTGTCCATGTCTTATTTTAATAATTTGTATTTGATGATGATGGGATGGAATAAGGTGATGCATTTATCCAAACAAGTTAAAAACCTTATAACTCATGAGTGGCAAAACCACAAATGAATTTAAGTCATCTTTATTCATGAGTGGATTAAACTGTATATTACTATCCCACCACATTTATTCTGTTTCCCAGACAGACTTCTCTGCACGTTGCCTTCTTATTTTTTAATTTTAAAGCTGTAAGATATGATCATGGTCCCTGTCAAGTTTGACCTACCTGGATGGTTTTTCTTTACTTAAACATCCCCAACATGTGTGATTTCTTTGCTTAACTAGTTCTTACCTAAAACTCAAAAATCCTGACCGTCTATGGCACTGGGGGCGGAGGAGGGGGGAGAAAGGAAAAGAAAAAAATAGAAGGAAAGAAAAAGAAAGAAGCTACTAATGTTAAGGGGGCTGACTTCTCAACTCCTGAGATAAAGTAAATGATCAGTTATTGTCCATCTTAGTATAAAATAGGTTCATATAAGCCACCGCTAAAGCCACTGGTGCAAATGGACTTTTCTGCAAGGCTATCTTGTATTCATTGGACACAGACGTTTAATGTCTTAGCAGTTACTGTCAGCCTCTGCTGCTTACTGCCCCCTTGGCAGAACTGGCAGATACCGGCCCGGTGTGCATTTTGGATTCTCCAGTTTGTACATGAGAATCGTAATGCAAAGCCATCAGGTCAGCAACGTAAGCTAATACGTTCTGCGAAGCAGGGCAGGTGAGGCACGGCCACACGCCGGTTCCTGCCCGCTCGGCGGCAGGGCGGGAGGCGCTGAGGGGAACGGCAGCAGAGCTGGCTGCGGGGTGCCGAAAGTGCTTTGGCGCGTTCAGCCAAGGGCAAGGTCTGAGAAATGCCGTGGAGCAGACCCGGAGCTCCCAGTGAGCTCTCTGCCGTGGGGCTGTAACCGGTGTCCAAAGGACAAGTTGGTTCTTTGTTCACCGAGCAGCTGTTCTGCAAGCAAATGTGTGCGATTCCTCCCCTCCGCACGCTGAACGGATCGGTTATTTGCAACAGTAACTGTTACRTAGAAGCAGGAGGAAGGAGACACTCAAGGATCAATCTTAACAGTCCAACATAGTAGAACAAAGCAGGAATAATTTAATTATACTTAATTCTTAAAAAACCTGTTCAAAGTAGTTGGTATCCTGAGGTTAGCATGTCGGGCAGCCATTCTGGGGTGGCTGAAGCTGCGTTCACAATGAGCACAGATCTTGCGGATGACAGTTTGGGGATAATTTGATGTAGCTGTGTAAGATCCTACTGGAAGGTGATAGAAAACAATTTCCTGCCTGTTACATRGGCCTGAAAGTCTGTGCTTTGAATGTTATGATTAAATAAAAAATGGACATAAACTGAGGAAAGTTAGACATTAGCTCAGCATTTCCCAAGAGTTTCTTATACATAAAAAGTCACTTGATACCAAGTTTAGCAGTCCAGTGGTTCTGGGTTGGGAAACAGGGTCAGTGAGAAAATCCAGAGGGTATTCCATAACTTTGGCTATCTTCAGATACTGCAGGTGCAGTAATGTAAAAAGTAAGTCTTCTGATTTGACAGAAGTTACTGTATAAAGAACAAAGGAATAGAGCGCCACAGGCTTGGATTACAAAGAATCACTGGGAAGAAAGGGATTTAGTGTCACTCCCTCAACATGGCTGTAGGACAAATGTTTAATTATTACTAACACTTCTCCGCTCTCCTGTGTAGTAACACCGGTACTGAGCTACTTGAGTGAGGTTTACTTTGAAGAATGCCAAGAGATTATTTTCAGAAGCATCTCTCCTGTACTTGAACACTGTCATTGCAGTCATGATAGTCATGTGCTGTTTATTTCACAGAGATGATTTTGAACCTTTACGTGTTTGAATGTAATAGCACCACAGATTCAAATTTTGAAGCCCATTTCCCAAAATACTAATTTGAAAAACCCTTTTAAAAAAAATGAAGTTCAAACCAGTTCTTGGAACTCCCTGACTACATCTGTCTTGATGACTTTATGATTCATGTCATAAGAGAAGAGACAAAAATTCCCTCAAGTGAAGGGTAAAAAAATYCAAGTAAAAGAAACTTAAAACCATTTAGAGTGAAAAACTTTTCTGAAGTATTATAGGGTGAAAGTAGAAATCAGTTAGAAACAAGCAGTTAAGCTTAGACTGGCAGAGGCCAGTAAAGGTTCCTTACTCTGTTTAGTCACCCCGAAGTAGCTTTCAGTGTAACATTTACTGCACTTTCAGAAGAGACTCCCGTCAGTGAAGTTTGAAGGTTTGTAGGCTGGCCAGCATCTTAAGATTTGCAGAGTAATACCTCCATGAAGAAACAAAAAATTTTGCAGCCTATACTGGCAAATCATGTCGCAGAGCAGAGTAGTCAGGGAGGGACTTTATGGACTCAAGTGGACTTTGCTGTTGCAAACTCTCCCCTTGTTGAACAAGTGCCCACTAAGAGATGTCAGCTTTTAGTGAAGCCATCACTGTAAATGAGAATTTGCTGGAAGACCTTCAACAAATATTTCAAAATAATGTCTTAAACGCAATTTTTGTTCAAAAAAATTTTAGTTGTGCTTCTGTCCATTCTACGATTAGTAAGTCTTTTAAAATTCTGTAGCATTTTCATCTAAAGAGTGCTTTAGCCCTGTCTCTTAGCTCTTGCTTTTGTTTTTTGCACCAAATAATTACAGATGTTTTTTATTCCCAACTCACACAAAAGGAAGTGGAAACATCTGGAGTCTAGACCCTAAGTTTTAAGAAGTCTGGGTTCTTACCCCCCACCGATTCCGTGTTTCACTCTCGCAGCAGGAGAAGCATGCAAACATGCAAGCGTGCAAGTTGCTAATGTGTACACTCATCTGGTTACAAACCTGTGCTCCACTTGAAGCATGTGTATAATTTTTCGTGCATGCAAGCTTTAAAGATACAGACATACTGTATAGAACGGAGCATATTATAGCAGTGAGGTTCCTCACATAGGTGATGTTTTTATCTTTGTCTTATAGAATTACATTTGAAACAAGATGCTTTTTGTCCAGGTAAAAGTGTTTGTCTGATTCTTAGAGTCCCATTTGGTAGTTAGCTTTTGCACCAAAAATTGGAATTAGATCCTTTGATTCTGAGAGAGCTGACTTTTGATTCCAAGTTTTTTCTGTGCCATTAGATACTGCTTATGACAAATATCTGCCATCCCTGTCTGTCATAAACCATTCTTTGCATATCCTCCATGTTATATTCCATACATTTCCTTATTCTTAGAGTGAGAGCCAGGCTTCTGATTCCTGCATCTTCCAAGTCAGTTTGGTTTTGGAAGCATGAACTGAAATATTGTATTCTTTGCTTTACTCCCTGTGTAGGCTGCTTGGCTGCTGAAAGCTGTCACCTGCATAGACCTTACCACTCTTTCAGGCGATGATACTCCTTCAAATGTTCACAGACTGTGTTTTAAAGCAAAGCATCCCATCAGAGAGGATCTGCTGAAAGCCTTGGATATGCATGATAAAGGTATGATTGGTTTTGTTGTGTGTGTTGTGTAGAGAAAATGTCTGCATTTCCTCAGTATTTTTTCAGTTTTCAGATAGGTGTAAAAATGGCCTCCTCTTCCTATAATGGAAGCAGTTACGGTAGGCAGTGCTGCAGAGCTAATAGTCCCAAGAGAACAAACTAAGTCCTATATGGTCTTATTCAAAGCAACTGTCTTAAGTTGTAACTGCAAGGTATCTATTCTTTTGAGTTAATATAAGAATACAAGGAGAAAAAAAATCCATTCTCAGTTTGGCCACCAAAGTGAAGCCTGGACTCAGGGGCGACACTGTAAGTTATGATACCTGATGAGCAAATTTGATATGGAAGCCACAAGTGTGTAACCTCAGTGTATGTCTTTTAATAGCAGTGCACTAAGGTGAAACTAATTGAGTATTCTCCTAATCTGCTGATGTCCTTACTAAATTGGAGAAGGGGGGGGAGTGTTCCTTTGGATTTCATGCTTAGCTGCTGTTGTTGTATGTAACTCCTGAGCCTGCCACTTTGCCCGTCAGAAAAGATGCATTCCACAGTCCTAAGCATGTTGTTTTTACTTGGGAAAACATTATCTGTTACCTGCTTGTTTCAGTAGTTAAGATAGGAGACTGCAGCCCAGTCTACTTTAAGGAATCAGTCCTGTAGTGAGTGTATGTGGTTGTGTGTGTATCACGTATACACACAGAGAGTTCCCAGCTAAGTCAACAGAGTTGAAGGGGCAGAAGACAGCCCTTAAGAACTAGTGGTAAAATTTTCATTGATACTACTCAAGCAGGCTCCATCTGAAGTCCCAATGTTACACCCAAGACTGAACATGATTCAACTTCAGAGCAAATTGAGACTGTCAATATAACTATCAATAAAACCTTTTTATATCTGAGCAGCTCTTCTGAATTTTTCCAGATGTAATCACTGATGTGTCGGTGAATAGCATTTGACTTTTTTCCTGTCATGTTGGCCTTATGATGATCTATCAAAACCAAAATCTCAGTGACATTTGGGCATGCTTTTACTATTGAAATATTTCAGTTTTACATGGGCATTGGTCCACCGATTGAAGTCATATGATGTAAAACCAAAGGGGAATTAGGCCTCTGGTTTTAAGCCATACACCTAAAATATAAAAGATTAGTCTTTTTTTAAAACTTGGATTTATGGACTCTTCAGACAGTTGAAGTATTAACTATGAGGTCAATTATCTGAGACTTTAAGAGAATAGCATTTTGACTAGAAATGCAGTAGGACTGCATTAACATAAAGACTGCTCGGTTGCTGCTGGGCTCAGTCTGGCTCAACAAGTAAGGACAGAGCTTGGCATTGCAGTTTCTCTTGCAGTAATTTGCTGACTAAGCATGTCTTAACTGTACATGTTGGCATTAAACAGTGAATCTGTCAATAAAAATCTTGGCATTTTAATTCCTGCTAATGCAAACTTGCTCCCAGGGTCAGGTGAAGGAACGTGAGGGAGGTAACAATATGGAGAATCACCTGAAGTGCTTGAACAATAAAACAGATATCCCTAGTGTAGATGCTTAAAATCCTTGTGACAACGTAGAAGTGGGAGGTGCAAAAAATGCACACGTGCTCATAATATGGATTGCACTAGGGAAGATGGAAATCTATACATATGAAGAAGTGAACTGTGGCTTTTGCAGGTATTACTGTTGGAGCGGTTTGTGTATATCCTGCAAGAGTCACCGATGCTGTTAATGCCCTAAAGGCTGCTGGTTGTAACATACCAGTAGCTTCAGGTATGTTTTATTCTAAAATATCCAACTAAATATTTTTATGCTATAAAATATGTAGAAAAATGCAGAAGTTTGGACTTGCTTTTGTTTCAGAGAGCAAGGTGAAAAGGTAGCAGGTGGAAGGAAGGGAATGGAGGGGAGGATTTGCTTCTGGTATAATCTTTTGTTTTCTTTCAACTTCAAGATCATCATCATCAGTTTGTTTTGCTGGAAGCTCTTCAAAGAGGTCCTTGAGATCTATCAGCGTTTCCCTCACTCGAATAGAAGAAATTGCAATAGTGTGCAGGATAAACTATCAGTAGACACTAAGTAGATAATAATAATAAAACTGCGATATGAGATTTTAGGAGTTCTAGTACAAGTTTTTTTCCCTATCAGTTGTTTGGCTTTTAAGTATAATCCTACAAGCTGAACTCAATGAAGCAGTTTGCAGAGGCAAGGGTTATTGCGGGCTGAGCAGCCCGCAGGTCCAGGACTTGTACTCGCGAATCTAATAGTGGCAGCTCTTCTCCAGTCACCACACACAACAGACAAGTCCTGCATCTACAATAAGCAAGAAGTAGAATCGAAGAACTATGCAGGTTGGAAGGGAGCTCTGGATGTCAGTCATCTCGTCCAACCTCCTGCTCAAAGCAGGGGCTAACTTTGAAGTTAGATCAGGTGTTTAATGCTAAGATCCATGTTTTCTGGTTTTGTTTTTTTTCGTCATTGTTGTTATTGTTGTTTCATTGTTGTGTGGGGAAAAATACATACTAAACGCATTTATATGTCAGAGAGAAAGAGGATCTCTTTGTCATTATTTCTTCCATTTCCAAAGTTACCTTTGGGTTTTGTACTTAAACATCATGAAGGTAATCTTAAGTAGACCTCATTGAAAACAATTTTTGCTGTATTGTGATTTAGCTGTTAAACTTATTACTGGGATTTAGCTTGAAATACTACTTAAAAGAATTGGGGAGAATGAAAAATGTATGTATTGCTTTATATATGGGTTCACTCCTTGTTTGCTCAATTCTGTTGGAGGCAATAGATATTGCGCTTTCGTATGTAGGCTGCTTTGGAAGAATTTAAGGCATGTGAGAGACCTTTTTGCAAGATGCACTTAGTATTTTGCTGGATGTTGGTTCTTGCGGGAAGAGTAAATGCTTCTTGTGGATGAGGAGAGGGTAGATGAGGTGCCTTTAGATTTTTTGAATTGTGGTAGGGATAAAAAAAGGAATAACTTTCCAAGTCTTCGGTGCATTAGAGGTATTTGCAATTTTATGGCCAATTTATAAAACATTTTCTTCCCTCTACCTGCATCCTCCTTCTTGCTAGTGGCTGCTGGGTTTCCATCTGGACAAACTCCTCTAGAAACCAAACTGGCCGAAATAAAGCTAGCTGTGGAGTACGGTGCCAGAGAGATTGACATTGTCATTAGCAGGAGTCTGGTGCTGACTGGCCAGTGGGAAGGTAAGTACCCACCCTTTGGCAACGAACCTAAGCCTGTGTATATGCACGTGCAAACTGTCTCTTGCCCCAGTCTCCACATCAGTCCTTGAAGAATTTCGTCCCTCCCCTAAGAGTGACTGATAATCTGGGGCACTGAACTAAATAAAAACTATTTAACTAATTTATGACTAATGGTTAGATTTTTTTTAAAAGAATGCTGTTACAAGTTCTGTCAGAATGACTTTGTGTTTTGAAAATTCGGGTCTATTCCTTCTGTGCCTTTAGAGGATTTTGTGTACAGGATTGAAAAAATAGCAAGTGGAATGGAAGTGAATGCCTGTGGTCTAATTATTTGAACAGTTTTGTTAAGACCCGCAAGGGACTGCTAATGTAAGTGATACCTTGTTAAATATACATGTTTCAGTTCTTGACAAAAATATGTATTTTAGTTGTTTTCTTTTTCCTGAAAGTTGAGGGTACAAATTGACTGTTCATATTATTATTGATGTTCTTGTGCCTGTAGACTACTACTAATTAGTAAGAACAATAATACTGAAGATGGTTTTTGCTCTAATTGCCTCCTTAATGTACTGTGAATGGTTTGCCTTAAGTGCTGACAATGCTTCTATAACTAATCTCCATGTGAAGGTAAACACATCGTTGTCTTGGAATGAATTTTCCATTTAGTTGTATAATGCATTGCTGTAATAGCCTGTTTGCTTGGAAGACTTTATAAAGGACCCCTGGTACCTGGGTTTGGGAAAGGAAATACGATCATTATGTTAACAGATCATATTTTCTGATTTTGGTCTTCCTTCAATTAGCAGTTAGAATTGAACCAAAACACAAGTTTCTGCATCTGTGTCTTCAGGACTGATATCCTGGTTTCCACTTGCTTTAACATCTTGGCCTCTTTTGTAGTATTTACCATCTCCTTTCTTCTGCTCTTAAATATATGCAGCTTTACATAGTTTGACTTCTTGAGGATCGGCATTGTTGCAGACATTTGTTTCTTTCAGAGTGGCTATTTTAAGTTTAGGTACGGCCCCAGAAATTTCTAGAATATGGATAGTGGGTGATTGAGCAGTTTTAAATAACACAGAATGATGGTCAAATTCTTTACCAGCTGGCAGCAAGACTACACGCACATCTTCCTATGCTTTATCTTTGTTAGGGTCTACACTATGGTCTACAAAGCAGGTACCCCCTCCAGGAGTTGCGCTCCGCTGGGAACACGTATAGGTCTTGGATACAAAATGAGCTGAGTCAGGGATCTGTCACCAAGACTAAAAAAGACCGCTGAACTGGACTTGAGCAGCAACTTGCAATTGTGTCTGAAAAAGTCTGTCTTGTAGCAATTTCTGACATAATTGTGGTTACCATGCTTCAGCCTTCATGGTACAAACCGCTGTTAAGTGCAAGTTGCATAGAGCAGAGATCAGAAAGTTAGTGCATGCAGGCAGTTGCAAATGCAGGCTCGAAGTTATATTGCCCAGGTTTACGCAAAGGAGAACTCAGAGGAGAAATACAGGGCTAGATTCAGAGAGAAAGTTTGTATCAGTGATTGAAATGAACCAGACACACATTGCTAGGTTTTTCTATGTGGGAAACAAATTGTTTTCTGTGGTCATAAATTACAGGGGAGGAGTACACAGACATAGCAATGATGGATGTAGTATAAAGCTGTCAGTTTAATAAATAAGTAAATTAGGGATGACTTTTGATTTGGTATGCATATTCCTTCATCCACAGCTGAAGTTGTGACAAGGTTTAAAGCCATCCTTTTTTTGGCAATGGTTAGTTTATATTTCTTTTACCGAGGGCAGAATTGAAATTATTTCCAAATGTTTTCTGAAAGTTTGTTTATGAATGTGAATCTGTGTACGGCACATATTTACATGGTCTTGAAAAAAGCTACCTCAGGAACAGAATTTACTTGCCATCCAGATAATGATGCTACAGGGTGAAAAATTGTAATATTTAACTTGCCTGTCCAAAAAAATTACTTCAGTAGGTGGTCTGAATATTTTGGTGGAAATCTAGTGTTCTGACTTCATGTTTAGCTTTCAGTAGATGTGTGTTACCTGTGTGAACATGCAGCTTTCCACCTCTGTCTAATGTTTAGATATGATACACAACAATGTATAAAGTACGTTTAAGGAAGCTAGAAGGGATAAAGAAGTCTTTTTTAGGCTGGATTCCTACATAAAATTGAAGAAGTCTAGTGCAGTAACTATGCCTGTGTTCAAGGTACTTCATCAACTAGAACTGCCTTGCAGTTATGACAGAACCTCTGCTTATGCTTACAACACTAGTATATTTTTATCGTTATTTTCTCATGCTGCCTGTCTTCATAACTTCGGGAGTTATTGACAAAAATACATATGTGACAGAATGTTTTATCTTACTGTTCATATATTTTTAGCTTTTCTTCTAGCCTGTGCAATAATTGGGGTCACCATGATAGTGTTGCTTTGTGATTTGTTTCAACGGCTTGTTTGGTTATTAAATATTTTAGTGTATGTCCACTTACGTCAAGTTATTTTAAAGCGGTTCTTAAATATTGTTAGGACTCTTTATGACACTTAGGATATATTTTCTAGATATTTACAAAGTAATTGTTAAGAGCTTTTTAATAGTGCTGAACATGAAAGCAGCTTTATTGGACAGCTAATTTAGCTTGGAAAATAACATTAAATGAGATTTGAGTTTATGAACTTGTATACCTTTTATAACCTATTACTTTTAGAGCAATATTACTTTACAATAGTTTACTCAACCATTCTCTTGTATCACTCGACAATGTATTAAACTTAAAAATCACAATTTAGTGTCTTTAAGCCCGGAATGTGGAGCCTGTTTGTAAAGACTGATTAAATTGACCAACAAATTGTTTAAAGAAACTGGATTTTTATTTTTTTTTTCCCTGTTATCAATTAATATGTTGGACTTGCTGTACCTTCTGAAGCTGCCTGGGGTACTGTAATGTTACCTCTAGTTCCACAGCTTTTAGCAAACACCTGGACAACTGTGTCAGCTGCTTCAGAGGTCTTGATAACCTATCCTTTACTCTATGTCAGTTGAAGTTTACTACAAGAAAAGAGAAGAAAAGAAGTATACTCTAAGAAGTTTTAACACAACTCCATCCATGAAATACATTAGGTATAACCTCGTTATGAAAGCTGCCTTTCAATTCTTCTTAATATTTATTCAACTGTGAGTTTAGAGGCTTTGTTCAGGGATTGGGCCCCCCTTTTTGTGCTACGTGCCTTATAAACAGGGCAGGGAAAATACACTCCACACTCCAAAGACTTGGAAAAGACTCCACATGTTGTTCAGAAATATTGTAATTGGATTTACCATTTTCTAGATGTGCAAGCTGACCTGGGACCTCAAAGTCTAGTTGCACAATTTCTTTCTTGTATTGTCAGCAGCAGCTCAGACTCCTGAAGCCAAGCTCTGTTTTCAGTTTCACGTGAATCACTGGAGCCTGGAGTTGCACATATGTGGCTGAGAGCAGAACTGAAAGAGTCGTGTTGTGCTGATAGCCTTGTGCTTGTCATTTTGTTAACAAACCTGCCATTAATGTGCAAGACAGAAGGGATTCCAGCTCATTTTCCAGTTTCCCATCATGATTACCTTGATCTTTTGGTCTAACAGAAATTGAAACATCTTCCCTCCTCGTCTCAGTTTCTACCCTTAACATCAGTCAATGTGACTGACTAGATAACAGCAAATAAGCTGAATTTAAAAAAAAAAAAGAAAAAAAAAAAAAAGGAAAAGTGTTTTTATCACCGCATTTTTGGAGAACAGCTGTTTCGTAAAAATTTAAGCTGTGTTTTTTTCCCCTTAATATTTTCATTTCCTGTGTGGGAGATATGGATTCTCCCCTTTATTATGTGATTTTTAGGATAAATGTATTAGCCCAAAGCGAAAGGCCATCTAGACAATCTAGGGCAGATTATAGCCAGCAGTAATTGTCAGGGATGTTTGCTTGAGAGATGTGTTGGGGGGGGCACATTTTCTGTGGTTCATTTAATAGCTGCAAAAAATCAATGTAATGTTTGTACTGAATAGTTAGACTTTTAGGAAAACTACGAAAAAGCCACCTTTCAACACTTATCTTTTATAACAGTAGAATTAAAACCACAGCTACGAAAGTATTTTTTTCATTCCTATAAAATCTGAATTTTTCTTACTTTAATAAATGCATCCAATAAAATCAGAGCTAAAGTTCATGAAAGCAACAAGGTATCTTAAGTAAGTGGGTGTGAAGTAGAAGAGTTCTTATGTCACATCCATTTTAACAGCTAAGTCAGTGGAGCTATACAGGCTACATCACTGAACATCTGKCTCCAAATATATTCTATATAAGTTGGCTTGCTTTGGGTTTTGTTTGTTTGATTGTTTTTCCTGGTTTAAGACTTAGACTTCTTTTAGAATGGATAGTGTTGGTGTGTTGGTGCTGTGTTCAAGATGCTACACAGTATTGGCCATTTGCTTTGAGAGCTCTTGATTGTCTTTTCCCTGTTTTTAGCAGTCAGGAGGAGAATCTCTTGCAACCTCTTCATGGTGGTCTTAGCTCACAGCTGAAAATATGCCTGCGGGGTTTTCTGTGATAGAGGTCTTTCCCAAAAGCTTTCTGCCACTGTTGMTAACAAGAGGAGCTCTATCTCATGTGTCAATTACTGGTGTTCTGCATAGGTTGCAAATATTCCCAGAACCACAGTGTCCAGCTCTCCTCCTGCTACTGATCGGCTTGACGGAACTGAGTAGTTAAGTGATGGACTTTTTGGCAGCACAGACTCTCCCAGAAGAAGCCCAGCACCCCTTGAAACCCTGAGTGCATTTTCAAGTGTGATTAACTCCACCCATACTTTAGTCATTTGCCAGGAAGTTTCAGGATAATCAAATTACTTGTGTCTTGATTTAAATTTGAGTGAGTATTGAAACCTCTTTTTATTTTTGAAAGGAGTTTTTGTGCTTGTTCTGTTTCAAAGCAGTCCCTGCTTGTACTGGGACTGGGGTGCTCTGGTTAATTTTCTCTGTCCCAGAGGTAGCTGCATTTCTATTTGTGCTTTTAATGTAGGGCTGAGAATGTCCTATGAATGCCAGCTATTGTCTGCAATAATTGGTCTCTGAATAAAGAGCGGTATTTATTACCTACAGACCTGCCCCATTAAAGTATGCCCACTTTTCCATCACCTCAGCTAACCTGATAGATACAGATGATTGAAGATCATCAGTTGCTCCTGTCTGTGGGTTGATGCATGCTGTCAGATAGTGAGACTGTTCAAATGATCTCGGCACTAATTGCATATAAAAGTACCTTCCAACAATAAGGAAGATGCTGTAGCTGCGGTACTAACTCCAGTGAACAACAGCTATGAGGATAGAATTTCTTTTCATGGAATCCAACCTAAATGTACATTTTGTTGATTTTATTTTGAAATTTTTGGCGGCGTATCTTAAAGGTAGAGAAAGCTCGAGTCTTTTCTTCTTGTTACCAAAAGTAGAAGAACATGAAAGCTGCTTTCTCTGGCTTTCCAAAAGCTTCAGGAAAGAGTCACTCTACAAAAAGAGACTGCATTTGGATCTATCATGAGCAGTGTTTTCAAATGCACAAGAAAATAGCACAGGTTCTCTGTATTTCCTTTTTGAGTCTCGATTTGATGTAGGTTTCTGGAGTATCATCAATTGATCAATAAAACATGTTAGACTGCATGCTAGTACTGATTAATTCACACCTTTGGTACACAGCAGGAAACAAGGTGAAGCCTGGTGTCTATAAAGGGACTTGCTAAGTGCATTAGCCAGTTGTCTACTAACGTGTGTAGTACGTCTCAGAGGACCACCCCAGTGATCCCAGCCCCGGCCTCCTGGTTTGCTGATGGCATCAATAGGATGCGGCAGCATCGCGGGTGGAGGGGAGGTCCAGCTGTACGGCATCTGGCAAACCCTACTGTATGTTTCCAGGTCTCACATGAGGACAGAGGAGAAAAGAAAGCTAGTATTGTTGAAAAAATTTAGTCTCCATAGCCATATCCTGGACCTTTTTAGCAAGAAGGAGTTGTTAAAAGCTGTATTTTAGCCTTCTATAAACAAACTTTTCAATTATGTATTTGAAGATTGAGTACAATTTGTGAAAAGGACTCTCTTGCGAAGGATCCTGTTTGCTTATTTTGTCTTCTTTTTTTTTTTTTTTTTAATTCAAATCCCAGAAATGCTGACTGTACATTGTAAGAGCTGCTTGTCTCCCCACCATTAACACTGGATTACTCTTAATCATCCCCAAGTGGCCAGCTTCTAGCAGCTGTGTTTTGATAATTTCTAGCTATCTTAATCTCCCTATGTTTAAAATTTTGTGGGACCACTGCTGAATTTTACCAAAAAAAGGGTGGGAGGGCTTCCCCMGTGTTGCATTACCTGACCAGGTCTGCAAGTTCTAGCCTTTTTTAAAAAACGCAGTTGGTTATGTCCAAATTTATTCCAGTCCTTACGGAGTCTGTGAAAATATAAAACTGTTAGGAAGTTAAGCATGCCTCTGGCCATGACACTTTGTAGATCCGAAAGCAGGGGTTTGTGAGGGAGTGGTCTGCTCTGGACGATGTCCATGAGCAGCCAAATGCTGGCCTGCCCTCCCTGTCCCTGCTTCTCCCTGGCTGCAGCCGGTGGCCGGCTGGCTGAGTGGCAGTTCACTGCGAAGCGGTGAGCAGGTGGGATGTGTGCTGGTTTGTCTCAGGGACACGCTGACGGCTTGGAGATGAGAGCTAAGGAGAGCTGAAGGTCAGAAGAYGGACTGAGAGCAAGAGGCCCTCCAAAGACGGTGGAGCTCTCTGTGAGGAGGGAGGGGCAACTCCAGGGCAAGGTTTGCTTTTTGTTTTCCAAGTGAAGATACAGAGATAGTGGTCTRCTTTATCTCCAATTGAAAAGGCTTTATAGAAGTCAGTCCTACTGTCTCTGTCAGTACGAGTGGCAGTGCTTATGTGTATAACAGTGGCTCACGACAAACCTCCTTCCTGAACTCCAGCCGGCTTCCTCAGCAAGTGTGGGCATCAGAAGCCAGGGTCCAGCTCTGCCAYTGGAGCTGTAGCTACAGCTCCACAGCATGCTAGGCAGATATTGTCCTCCTGGTCCTCCTGCCACAGTGCTTCCTTCACCCGTGCCGGGCCGTCTGAGGTCACGGCACAGGGTGGTCCAAGTCCTTGGTGACCTTGTGGGCAATGCAACTACTTGAGGTGGTTTGTAAACACAGATCCACGTGGATTTGCTGGTCCTTGGGGTGTGATCAGGGGCCTCACCAGGGATGTTAGCAGACCGCATTGATTTTTTCAGGAAATTCTTATTTTCAAGAAGCTTAAAGTGGGATTCAGATGCCTAAACACAGGCATCTAGCTCCATAATCAGACTGCCTGAGATGGTCCCGTGGTACTAGGGAGAACGGTAGGAGACCGAAGGGAGATGTGGATCCTCCAGGAGTGGCAGCTGGAAGCCAAGGGGGATACGTCATGGCGTCTCAGATGGCACTAATGTTTGTAATTAGACAATTCCACCTTTGGTGTCTTTTAGGCTGAGCCCTTTGGCAAATGTGGCTGAAGGGGACAGAGAGGGTGGTGATGTGATGTGGACAGGAGAACATAACCGTCCCTGAGTACTGATTCAATGTACTGCCATAGTTATTGCTGCAAAAGCTGTTTTAAAATCAATCTTGACTATCGTAGCATTTTTTATTCCTGATGTATTCATGAGTGTTTGGCATACTGTGCACATTCTTAGTTTTGAGAGAACCAACATTAATAGCTATTAAGTTAAGTCTGAAACTGTGTGACATTGTTAATTACCTCCAGTCATGTAATTTATTGAACTTACTTACAAAACTTAAGTTCTTGAGTGCTATGACTAATTATAAGATTGGAAATTAATCCAGAAGTGGAAATTACAGCCATACTTGAAAATGTCTCTCAGGCAACTTTGATCATTTTCACATGCTTTTATCCACAGGTCTCTACGAGGAGATCCGTCAGTGCCGTGAAGCCTGTGGAGAAGCTCATCTGAAAACAATTTTGGCAACAGGTGAACTGGGGTCCCTTGCTAATGTCTACAAAGCCAGTATGATAGCTATGATGGCAGGTAAATATATGTTTTTCTTTTTAAGCTAAGAATGTCTTTGCTATATTATTTATGAAGCTTAAAAAATTCTAGTTGCAAAAGTTTAGTTTTGTCGATGGTAGGCAAAAACTATTATGCAGCCATTACTGAAGTTGCAGATGTAGTAATGAAGTGTCACTTGTTTTGTATAACCTACAAAAACTGCACAAAATGTTAAATAACACTTAAAACTGCTAAACGACAAAACTTGTAGGAACAAATATTTGTTGTCAAACGACTGATCCTTGGTATGCTTAATAAGGATACATACATTTGGGGCAGATACGCGTATTATCCAGACAGTTGTGGTGAGCTACAGATGTGGTGTAGGTAGATGGCTCGTAAGCTTATTTTAAATGGAGGGGGAACTTTCCTGTGAAGACTCATGCTGACAGCTCTCGTTTCTGGTTTGCGATCACTTCTTCTAACCACCTCTATGAGAGTGCGATTCAGGAGACCAACTGTACTGGACATGCAGCAATAGGATGAAGGATACCAGGCGCTCCAGCAGGTGCTGGGATGGGCTCAGTTATAACTGGTTTTAACTGGCACACTCAAAAGCAGTAGGACTCACTACTGGCAATTAGTTGGTGCTTCAAAAGGTGTTCAGTCTTCCCTGTCTTTGAAAACTCGATTACGTCTGACCTGATGTTTAGGAGTTTGTCTGTCTTTTATCCTGAACCTTTCAGCTAAGAAACACATTGCTATAAGCAGGATAGAGTTTTTAGGGSCTGCGTATAATTTGTAGGTATTGCTTTTTTGCATAGCTATAGCCATTGCAGACTGAGTGTAGCGAAGCACCCATTTGAGCCCAGATTTACAGCAGTATATTCTCTCTGCAGCTTTGGGCCTGCACTGGTATATTCCTGTCGTGGTTTAAGCCCAGCCGGCAACTAAGCACCACCCAGCCGCTCGCTCACTCTCCCCCAGGTGGGACGTGGGAGAGAATCGGAAGGGTAAAAGTGAGAAAACTCGTGGGTTGAGATAAAGACAGTTTAATCAGGAAAGCAAAAGCCATGCACGCAAGCAAAGCAAAGCAAGGAATTCATTCACTACTTCCCATTGGCAGGCGGGTGTTCAGCCATCTCCAGGAAAGCAGGGCTCCATCACGCGTAACGGTTACTTGGGAAGACAAAACGCCATCACTCCGAACATCTCCCACTTCCTTCCCAGCTGTATATGCTGAGCATGATGTCATATGGTATGGAATACCCCATTGGCCAGCTGGGCTAGCTGTCCCAGCTATGCTCCCTCCCAACCTCTTGTGTGCCTGGCAGAGCATGGGAAGCGGAAAAGTCCTTGAGAAGTAGACTACGTAGCAACAACTAAAAACATCAGGGTGTTATCAACATTCTTCTTATTACTAAATCCAAAACATAGCACTATGCCAACTACTAGAAAGAAAATTAATTCTRTCCCAGCCAAAACCAGGACAATTCCCTAGTTTAACCAGGATTTTAGGGCTATGTTTTAATGCCATCTTTAAGATGCAAAGCCGGGAATTGGCTGATAAGGCTATGTTCTTTGAACTCTGTTCTAGATACCTGCTTCTTCCACCATACTTGAAAGAGGGCTCTTCAAGTATATTGATAGAGAGAAGTGTAAAGAAGAACCACTAAGAACCACTTGGGTTAGTCTGTCTTCTAAACTTCCCCTCATTTTTGTGTTGTGTTTTTTGGTGKTTTTTTTTTTTTCTATTGTAAGCTCTTCAGAGCTGGAATTTCTTCTTATTTTAGAGCAAGAAAAAATCATCCAAGTGTCTTGTCAGTATTTAAATAAATATTCAACTTGCTGCTGAGCTCTTTGTCTCCATATACAACACTATGCTTATCTACTTCAAATGGAGTGGGAAGCATGTCAGGCTTTTTACGTGCTCAGCTACAATGTCAATTAGTATCATTAGATACAGAGGATCAGTATTATGCCAGTAAATATTGCTTTTAATTAGAAGAGGTGTAAGAAATACACATTTCCTGTCATTAAACTGATCTACTAATCATTATGATCACTTTGTGTAACATGGAGTAGTGAAAAATTCAGGTTGTAAAGCATTTTAACGTTTTCATTTTTTTTTGCTGGTGTAGTTTTTTTGAAATACAGCAGATGGCTCTATTGTTAATGATTTTCCTTGCATAGTTATTCATTTTACAAGATACTTATCCATCTGAATATGTGCAGTAATTTCCTTATTTCTGTCTCTTGCTTTTTCTTTGTGGGTAGGTGTGAAAATAAGAATTTATTGGTGCCCTATGTACATGTATTGAGGGTGAGGTTTTCAGACTCTAGCTTGTCAGAACTGCTGAGAACCTCAAATTCCAGTTGAATTTAGTTTGATCTGCATATTTGTAGCATTTTTGGTGAGAAAGTAACTTGGCACAGTATGTTTAAATTCTAGCTTTAGTATCCATTTATTTTTTCAACTGGTGCCATGATTTAAAAGGAAGAAAGAAAAAACCCAGATGATCTTGTGGATATGGCATGCTCTGGCAACTTTTATCTGAAGATAAAAAAGCAACATCTCTGATAAACTTGACTCCAGTGATTAGTTTTATATGGGGAAATGAGTTACACAGTATAGTGGGTTCAACTGCAAAACTGGCTTTAGAAGTCTTTGCTGCTGCTGGCCGATTGCTCCTGTCCTTTACACCAAAATTTGCTGCTCCTTCAGCCGTGCTGTTAGAAGTGCTTGTCATGCTGCATTGTAAACTGAGCTTTCAAAGTAATACAGTTGAAAATTACTCCAGAAAAGGGGTAACTAGTTTGTTGTGGTTTTTTTTGATTGGTTGGCAATGTTTTGATTTTTTTTAAATGGTCACTGCCTCAACAATCTGGTTTACAGCCTTGCCTTGCATGCAACTGTATCAGTGCAATTGAGGACATGGCATGCAGTCCTTAAACTGTTTTCACTTCACAGTGCATGATGTAAGCCTATCATGTAGGGAGCACAAAATCCTAGCCTTACAGATGTTTACATTACCATTGCTGAGCATGCATTCATTCACCTAGGTTCTGAAGCACAGAGCCACTAGATGTGTTGTAACAAGTATATATAAAATATATGTATTTTCCATGTGTCTCATTTGTGAGACTCAGAACGGTGAGAGAGTAGCACAATGCTGATTTATCACTAGCTCCATGGTTAAAAACCTTGCCTGGGATGTCTGGGACTTGGTCTCTCTGACTGAGGTTCTTCTCCCACACAAGGATCAGTTTTACAGTGTATTTGCCATTAGGGATCTCAGTCCCTCTCGATAAAGTTGCTCTGCTTTGCACAAACCAATTAACTGAGCAGGGAATACAACCCAGATGTCTCCTCTCTCAAATAACTTTCAAAAATTTCTATACAGTCTTACTTGTGCTGGCTTGAGGAATTACTGGTGTATACTGGGAACCACAGCATGTTACATTTAGTCTGATTCTGCTAGCAGGTGGGGGTTCATCCACTGGATGTGAGGCCAGCTGCACAGACTTGAAAAYGGGTGGTAAAAGGTCAGAAAATGGGCACCTCTGCATTGGCTGGGATTTTAAAAGAACACTAAGGGCCGTGCTCAGGCTGGGGTGGCGTGTCCCATGCACTTTTATATTCAAAGCAGATTGCATAGGCTGCTTCTGTAGGCCAACATCTGTACTCTGAATCACAGCCCTGGCAGCACTCGACAGAAGCCATTCACTACACACCGGTGAGTGAGGCTGAGGCCAGTGAGACGTGCAGATCCCAGCAGTGCGCTGGAGGTGGAGGCTAGTTGTAGAAACGGTGTTTTGTACAACATGCCTGTGTACAAGATGTTAGTGCTTGCGCCTGCAAGAACTTGGGAAAAAGTGTTGCTTCACAGTGAGGTGTGATAATAATTTGCCCTTATTTGAAGCAGTGGGTCTTGGCTCCTCCTGTGTCTCAAATAGTACCTCCAAAGTATAATGACTACTTTTTCTTCCTTCTCTAGCACAGTACCTAAGGAGAACAACATCAGAATGGGAGCAGGCACCCAGTTCTCTTAAATTCTTCTAGCCACACCTTTACAGACTTGACTGACACACTAAAATTCTTCTGGAATATTTAAGAACCTATTTCTGACTGAAAGAGGCTGACAGCCCTCTAAGGACAGTGACTCACCTGGCAAGAATAATCCTTGCAGTGCTAAGGAGGACATAATGGCAGGTAGGATTGCACGTCGGTGGCTCTGTGTCACTACCGAAGGAGCACGTTGTTTTCAGAAAACTGACCGAGAGAAAATCTCAGCATTGAATGAGGGAAATTTTGGTCATTGGTTTATAACGTCCACTGCCGTTTCTTGAGCTTCTTAAAGTCTTGATGATGGTTTGAGTATGTGAACTTCTCAAAAGAAACTGACTGCATCTTTGACTCTACCAGACAGCTTCCAGACAATGAGTAGAGCAAACTCATTAGTGGTTTTCACTGTCTGGTGTATACTTGTGTGAGTCACATCCATTTCTACAGGAGACACTCAAATCTGTGTCTTTGTAGCCTCTTGGAATAAACAGTCCTAAAGAACACAAATGGGAGCCTRACTCCCCCATGCCAGTGGGAACTATTCTATGTTTCTCCATCACGGTGTCTTTAAAAAAACAGGTCTTGTATACAGTTCTCTTATGAGAGGTAGGCCATTTTTTAACTTTCATTTTTTGACACAAACATCAGAAACCTGCCAAGGAAGCCAGACAAGGAAGAGAACGCTTTAGTAAAGGTGTGAATGACTTAATTGCATATTTCAGTCTTATATAAGGTTTTTATTTTGGAAAGTCACATTTTAACCATATTACTTAATTACAAAAATCTTTATTGTTCTGCGTAACAATTCATATTAATTAAGAAATGCAGACTGGGGGAGAGGTGGAGGAAGTGATTAAGTAAATGTACTTCACTTCAAAAGTGAAAACTTCATCTGTGTCATTTTGACTGTGAAAGCTGGTCTTGATAGTACAGCTCCTTTTACATCACTCTTCGGGGAGCTAAGGGAAACACAGCAGTGATGTGTGAAAGATATTTGTTTTCATTACATATATTTAAACAAGTACCTGTGGAAAGATCAGGAAGGAGTGATGTACATTCTTCTGCAGCTCTACTAAACATATGGATTTAAAACAACTTTTTCATAGGTCATTAAGCAGTTAGTCAAATAAATTGTAAGTTGAGAAACCGACTAATGTAAAAATTGAATTTAGAAAGGGAATGAGTTAGTGCTAAAACAAACTAACTTCTAAAGTCTCTAGCACAAAAACCTCTGCGAAAAGGCTGGGACAATAAGGTCTCTGATGCTGATAGTCTAGAAGAAGAAAATTAAAACACATTAAATGTGTGAGCAGAATTTTTTTTAGATGCTTTGATACTGTTCATTCCAAAGTGAACAGAAATAATATAGCCGAACAGTGAAGGAAAGCTGTATCTTGCAGTTCTTAGGAGAGCCCACTCTCAATCCTTCCAGGCTTCATCCTGCCTTACAGGAGTGGTTCCAGTTAATACACACTTATCATTTTCACAGCAAACCTTACCAAAACTTAAAGGCACAAATAGACTGGCCTTGCGCTGGATCCAGAGAGAGACTGGCTGAAGGCTGTAGTATCCAGTCTTTGTCTCTAAAAGCAGAGAGCAGTGCCACAAGGTTCCCGCAAAGAAAACTCAGGACACGGGAATACTGCATGAAGAGGTTTCCTCAAAAATCCTGAAGACCAGAACATCTCACTACACAAAAGCCTAGTCCTGAATTAAGAAAAGATATGACAGTTTAATGATTATAAGAAGAGAGAGTCCAGGAAATGTGGTTTGGAACATTGCAGGATGATGCCTGGCTACAAAAAGGTTTTACCCCAGCTCTAAATAAGTTTTTTATACTGTCATTAATACTGGTGCAGATCCATTTTTAGTAAGAATAATGGGAAGACAAATTCTAAGGTACCAATGGCTGCTGTTGTTTTGAGCACTGTCTTGGAAAGATTTGTTTTGAGCAGAGTTAGGTGATATGGCTGTAAACAGGCTAGCAGCTGTCTAGGTGCAAGAGATGACTTTCCTACTGCTGGGTGTGGACCGCCATGATCCAAAACTTCTACCAAGCAAATGTTTCATGAAAAATGAGAGAGAAGAAAGGAAACCAAACTAGCAAAATTTGACTGAAAAGCTAGGCATGCTTTGCGCAAATGCGACTAACGTAGGAAACAAGACTACTGAATAAGTAATAATACTTGGCACTTAGCTAGCACTTTACGTCTTCAAGGCACATACTGACATTAGCAGAATAAATCTTACAATCACCCTGTGAAGTAKGAGACAAAGATAATAACAGACAAGTCAAAAGTCAAGCTGAGATCAGTTGTGAGTTCCTGGCTTTAAATCCCATGCTCAAACCAAAAGTTGAGGGTCCTCTCAATAGCATGTGAGTCGTATTATGTTTAAAGAAAAGTTTGATTTAATTATGTGTCTACAACTTCAGCTGTAATTTGATACTAAGTCAGTCAGTTATTAGAGCCCAGAGCATTTCCAGATGAAAGACAAACCAAGGGGTAACACATATAAAACAAAATTTTGATTTGTGTCTCGTTTTACGCATCTGAAATCAACTGTATTGAGTTTACAGTTATCTGTAAAGGGTACACTTTACCCTGTAAAAGGTCCATCAGGAATCGGGGGCAATGCATGGCTGTCAACTTCTAAAAGCAGACGGGGTCAAAATTGGCAGCTCCTTTCTACAGATGTGAACTGTATCTGAGTGGGTCACCTCTGTCACCTCTTTCCAGGGTGACAGATGATGTTAAGCTCTGGTCTGGAGGTCCAGTTTAGGGCTGGGGACAAACTAGTAAGTCCTTACTCTTCTGAATGTGTAGAAAGAGGACATTCTGCCAGACTGGTGATTGAGACTTTCTCAGTCACAGTCTGATGGCCRTTCCCTTTCTCCCTCCATCCAAGCAGGAGTCAAAGTGAGTCCAACATGTGATGGGGATTGCTTGCTGTTCCAGCTTGGGTGAGCTGTGCTCACCGGCAGAGGAAGGTAGATGTTGAAACACAGCGTATTCTTGCATCTGGCTGCCTGTCTTCAGAGAGCAAAGCGCAGTGCAGAGAGAGATTTCTCCCACCTGTGTTGTCAAATGGTAGAGAATAATCCCAATTTTCTTTGGCTGTGATCTTCTGGCAGTACAGATTAGATGTAGCGTGGGCATGAGCACATTTCTGAATTTCTGGCAGTTTACTGAGAGTGCATAAAATGATGTTTATGTCAGCTCTCTCCTGTCTGCATGCATGCAGACAATATCTCATTTGTCCAAAGATCTGCCCATTCCTTCAGAATGTTTAGATAAATTTGAACTTGCAGAGTTTGTACTACTTCAGCACTTTGCATCATGCAGATGCAGTGTTGAATGTCATTTTAGGAACATAGCCTTGGTTACTGTCTTGAATACGTAGAAGTGGCTGCAGTTGGCTGCTGTAAGAGGCTCATCAGGACAGTAATTAACGCTATGGAATTAYATTAGTAGTTGATAACTTTCCTTATGTTTGCTGCAGCAGATGTCCTGCATTCTGCATAGGCTGCGGTTGCTCTGCGTGTTCAGAGCTCTGGTTAACATCACTGAAATTTTAGTACAAGGAACAAGCACGAAACATGCTGTTGAAAACCAAGATACAAAGCAGGTCAGCGTGACACAGTCTGTCTCAAAATTTTGAATGATATTATGGACTAAAAAAGTTTTCGAATTAGGAGTTAGATCAAAGGATGGATGGTCTTTAAATACTGTCGGTCTAAAAGAGGTCTCTACAGGAACAAGTGACTTCATTTATTCTGGTACAGAGTGGGGGGAAATAAAAAAGCCAGTGGTATAAAAATGCAGATAGCTGCATGTTCAGTAAAGCAGTACAAGGCTGCTCCCTTAAATGATGTAATTGCCTACAAGTTTAACAGTGATACTGCAGCTAATCACTAGAAATAATGTAGGCGTGATAGATAAGCTTAGAGTTGAAAAGTTCTAACAATGCAATCACAATATCCTCAGGTTTGAATTACTGATGAGAGTCCATACAAAGAGCAGTAACAGAAAAAAAATGTTGGGCTTGAGTAAAGCAGACCTTGAAGGAATGCAAAATGAGACTTAAAAATCTGTCTGGAACTCAATAATGTGTGTATAGGGAATCAGTAGTGAAGGAATGGAAAGTGATTTAGAAACACTAAGGCAGGCTCTAATGAAAAGCCTTTTCAGTAGAGTCAAAAAAGCAACAGAACCCTGTATGGGTAACTAGAGGACAGAAGTAATACATAAAAGAAACAAAGACTCTGTGAAGGGAGAACAGAGTGAGTGTATACAGTAGAACCTCATTTGTTTGCAGTTTGTTAAGCTAGAAACCCAGATGTGCATGCAATGCCACATTTTGTTATGCATTTATGTGCTTACTGAACTGTGCGCTAGCCTATACAGCCATATCTGAGGGGAGATAGTTATCTGGGGCCGTTCATATTTGTCATACCAGGATGCCTGGCAGCTCAGTTTGCTAATTTTGTGAAAGGCTTATTCTATTAATGGTATTCTACTGTAATCAGAAAATAGCAATATACACCCTCTACTCAAGTCAAAGAAGAAATACCGGTGTAAAACAGATGACATTTGTCAGCTCTGTACCTGTTTGTTTGATTTTGTGTTATCCACAACACCGCTTGACTTTCTCCCTCCACCATCCCCATTTACTAATAGAAACAGTGCTATTTCCAAGCACTTCTCACCAGAAGAATACCAAGTTAAGTCAGGAAGCCAGAAGATGGGTAGGATTGATTGAGGTAGCAGAATGACTCCTAACTTATCATCATCTTTGACTACTCTGTTAGCTTCTCTGTTTTTCCATATGTAAAATTAACATTGCACATTTTATAGGACCTCTCTGAGGTCTAGTAAATTAAGATATAAGCAGAAATATGTTCCTCTCATTAGGAGGCAGAAATTTTCCATCCCTGTGCATGAAGATGGAATACCCTAGGTCACGATTGAAATTGGGAAATGGAGCAAGAGAAAGTCCGGAAATTTTCTGGTGGGAGTGCTGATTCTGATTTACTAGTACAACCAACCCTGGGAGCGACAGTGGAGGTGGGAGCTGGCACAGCTTGCCGTGGTACTCAAGGCTGATGGTATCATCCACTGCATGACTGACCGGTACTGCCCATAGCAGCAGGGAGGTCGCCTCCCTTCACCTGTTTTCATAGCACTCCACCCAAAATGTTCTTTTAAATGAAAGAGTTTTGCTGTGCCTCCTGTACGCCTGTTTTGCTATGCTTTGGTGTTCTCCCTGTGCTGAGCAAAATGGAATGAGCAGTATGCCCCTACAAGAAATCGTGAAGGAGCAGGAGCATGATAACTCCCCAGAAATCCCAGGACTTGTCACTGGATCTCAGAGAAGGGTTTGAACCCTGTTCTGCAGATTTCTGCTTCTTGACCTATAAGGAAGTGGCTATTCTTTATACTTCAACCTTTGAAACTGGTTGTGAAATAGTAGGTTACAGTGAGTAGGCATGTACTAACAGCATAACATACTGTTGAGGGGGGTCAACCTTCTATTAACAAACTATCCTAAATGCCTGAATAGCATTTTTCTTTTGCTGATATTCAAGATCTTTGCAAAGCATGTTAATTAAGGGATATCTAAGTGGTATACTTTCAATTTATAACAACTGATGCAGAGAGGTGAGAAAGCACCCGTTGCGTTAATTTTCCCCATGAATGAAACCTTGTTTCTATGTTAAATAATTTGTTAGAATTTGAGTTAAAACTTCTGAAGTTTCATATCACCTCAGACTCAGAAATCGTTGCACAGTGAATAGTTCTAGTCAAACATGCCATCAAAATAACACGGCTTCCTAGCAAAAAACTTCGCATCCGTGAAACTCTGGTATGGAAAGTAATGGTTTGAGAGAATGCAATTTTAAAACATGGAAATATTATGTAAAATCAATAGATGTACAGGGTACTATTTATTTCTCTGATATTTCAGGTTGTTTTTATATTGTGTTAGCAGCAGGTGTTAAATTCTACTAAACCAGTGAAAAATAGAAATAAATATTTAATTTACTGTATCTATCAATTATACAAAATTGGCTTATGAAATATTAAAGTATCTTTTAAGAGATTGCAAGTAGGAACACTAGTTAGAAAATCCAATCCCTTAACAGAAACTTAATATATGTGTGGAAATAAACTAAGCATGATTTTAGGGTTGTAGGTCCTGGGATTTTTTTGTTGCTTTTTAAGGTGGCAAGGCCTAGTTATCTTGCCTATCTAATTTGAAGGTATATGCTCATGACAGCAGAAATGTGAAATTAGACTTCTAAAGAGAAAGATATTGAATGGAAATACACACTAGGAATACGTGATCTTGAACATCAATATGTTATTTTAAAACACTATGGACACTCATCTGAATAAACCCATTTAATCATAAGGAACAGGAATGCGTTGGAAAACAAAGCAGCATAACAAGAGATGGACACAAACATAAGTGAAATACATATTGAGACATAAAAGTGGGACAAAAATTAGTCATATGAAACAAGAAGTTAGTCATAAGGAGGTTATGGATAGTTTCCTTATAGATACACTGAATCTTAAAACACACTGAGATCAATATAAAGATATCCACTAGCTTTTAACAGCTCATATCCTCATGGTGCTGATGCTGTATTTGAAATTATTACTTCATCAAGTGCAGAGAAACAGGCCAGATACCCAAGTTAACTGTTGGGTTCATGATGCTACAAACACATTCCTCACTGAGCTAAACAGGACTGCCTATTCAAATGCAAACGTTTATGCTTGTGTTTAACATTTTCCCTTCCTTATAAATGTAAATTTTTAACTGGAATTTGAAAGGTCTTCTTAATAGACTTTGTCATTCTTTTCTCAAAGGAAAATACTTCTGTCAGAATATGACCATAGGATATAGCAATATTCTTCAGGAATGTGCTCGTTTCAGTGGTGTTGGGAAGGAGAGCTCCATGGCTTTTTCCACCTTGCCTCTGGGCTTACTTGCAGTATGTTTGGTGAGTTGCACAGGGGACTTGAACTTCCTTGGTAGGTACCTGGGTTACTCGGAGCCTGTCTCCCAGGCCTCCTGCACTCCTCTGATTCGTGTTGCCAAAATGCAAACCGTGTTAGGAAGGTGTGGAAAAGAACAGAAGATACTCCCTTCTTTGATATTATACTTTGGAATTTCATCCCCTGGAAAATGTTCCTGATTGATACTTTTTAAATTCCTTTTCTGAAATGGTAGTTTTTAATTTCAGCATCTCTCAGATAAGACAATTTCTAGTTTCTGACTATRCTTACTTTATAGTTACCAGAGACAATAGCTTTCCCCGAGCTGTCTGTAATAGTCCTGCTTTTGAGAGAATTTTTTCAAAGACAAAGATGACAGCAAAGTCCGTAGTCTTCATGGCAAGTCAACAGGGATCTGACATCTGGTTGTCATTTGCACCTTGATGTTTCTTCCCCTCTAGCATTTGTGCTATAAAGTGATTTCCCTGCAGTGTACAACTGCAGCTGATTTCTCAAGTTAAGTTCTCCCTAAATCTAAGATGTAGAAAAGACTACTCCTTGATGATGTCAGGACTTTTTCTTAAGCAAAAAGTCTTCCTTCCATCACCTTTGCAGTTACACTGCCAATCCAATGTCCAACTTACCAGCCTATCCCAAACATCACAGAGGTGAAGTCTTGCAGTTTATCAACAAGATTTGTTAATTCATCTCTAACGAACCAAAAAGGAAACAGATGACAATGTTCCTTATTCTGTGCAGCACATTAAACTTAAATCGTGCAATACAAAATTATGACTCATGTATCTTCAAAAGCCTCCTTCCCACTGGTCCTGGAAAATGGATGTGTAGAGGGCTCAAAGGAAACACAAAGCCTTACTCATAAATGGGGCTTTGAAATGAACCYGAGCCCCAGGATGAGAAAACAGCTGGGTGGGCTGTGATGGAAGGGGGTGCCATGTTTCTCATGACTTCTAGTCCCCAGTAAAAGAAGGGGTAGCGTTTTCAGGTGGTGCTCTGATAACAAGATACCATATACATGCTGTGGATAGCTAACTGGTTACATTTATGTTGTAATCAGATGCTGTGTTTGCAGCTACTCTGGATGTAAGCAAATTTAGCTTCACGGCAGTTTGCTTGGGTGCCAGTTGCAGCACGGTTGCAGCTTCGAGGCAGGCTACTCCAGGAACTTCAGCTGGATGGACCCTGTGCTATTGTAACGATGCCATTTCCAGCGCCTGGGTTAGAATTACAGCTCACTTAGCTTTAAACTAACTGTCTCCAGAGTGTACTGCAGAAATGCTGGTTTGTTGCTTAGGAGTAAAACAAAAATATCCTAGTAAAATAGACAGAGCTACTCCCAGCTTTTGAACAACTTCTTGGCGAGTTTGTTTGCAGGGACTTGCTTGTATTAGGAAGTAAGAACTGAAGGCAGGAGAGAAACCTCAGAAGAAAGTAATATATTTTCCTGTTGAAATGTTCAAGAGATTAAGTAAAAAAAAAAAAAAAGCGTTGGTGAGGGGTAAAGAGAAGCCCTTAGGTTTGAAGGGTTCCTGTGCCTTTTTTACTGTCTTAAGAACACAGTTTTGGAGTGAAACACAGGAACATGCAGAGCACTTTGCAATCTGTGTATGAAAATGCTGCAGATGAGAACAAATAATTATTAATTAGTAACACCGCTGCATTTTGTTACTTTGAAATAATTCAGAGAAGGGTTCTGCCGGTTGAGGTTATTGTCTAATGTCTGATTCATGAAAGACAGAAGCGGGAGAGGATCTGAGATTATTTGGGTGGAATTTTTCAGTGGCAGAAGGCAAAGGGAAGGTAAGAACAGAATCCGTTCAAGTTGGAAGGAGGCAACTAATACGGCAATTTGAGGTATCAGTGATGCATTCTGTATTATTCACAGTCGTGACTCCAGTRTGGCTTGTAGGTTTTCTACGTTTTCATTTGCTAAATTAGGTGGGACATCACATAAAGAGTGAAGTAGTCAGTGAAATGTAGAAAGGTTTAGATCATCATGATCATACAAAGCTTGCAGATGCCTTTCCACAAAATGTGAGTTGCTACAGCACTGATTTTTATGTTAATTTACTAGTGAATAATTTAAAAAGACCTGTTTATTTTTTAATAAAAAGGAAAGATATAAATTGGCTGAGTGTTCCTAATGTTACTTACAGCTGCCATTGAGCAGATGTTAGGGATTCTTAGTGGTATGCTAGACCAAAATAAGTTTTATGAATAAACAAACAATTTCTTTTTACTACCAACTCTTTCGGGCTGATTCTCGCCCAAATTCACAATAAATGGCTTTTTAAAGTCTCCTCATAAATAATTACCTTTCTTGTGCCACTTTTTTCTAGGCRCTTGGATTTTAATTACAATGATGAACTGTTTTAGTAAGTTGTTAAATAATTTTATCTTTTTAGGGCTGAATCCATTTTCCATTTCTCTTTGACTTCATTGATTCCTGGGATTTTAATCCTTTTAATTATTGCTGATTCACTTGATATTGCACTTTCACTCCCCTTTATAAATTCACATTGGAGAAGCAAACAGCACGCAGCAGCATCTTTTTCTTCTGAACTCTACGCGCATACACCCACCTTAGCTTGCTGGTTAACAACGGTCTCCTGTTACTAGTAACCCTTTTGTTTAACTGTCATCTTGATCACAGTAAGTTTGAAAAGATAGGTAATTAAATGGAGACAATGCGTTTTTGCTTTTGGCTAATGTCTGGGGGCCTTAAAGGACTCTACAGAAGATGTCTAGCAAAGTGAATACTGTGCTTAGTTGACAGATAAGGGACATGCAACACTGCTATACTCCACTTCAGACCAGTGTTTTCCAATGTAAATATTTATTAGATACCTTTGTGTGTGATTTGATGTAGAGAAATGCTGAACATGTAATTCCTCGTAACTTCAGCTGTAATTCAGTATCTGTGAAACACAGCTGCTTTATTGAAATGTACGCATCGCTATCAGGGTGGGGGAGAGAAGAGCCAAGTGACAGGTTTTTAAACTTCCTGATTTTTAGTCTCATGGCATGATCAAGATTTACTTAATTAGAAGTGGCTGCTATTAAAAACAACCCCCCCACAGATCGTGTTTAAACTTTCATAGTTTTCTTTCAGCTTATGTATAAAGCACAAAACATGATAGTATGTCTCATGATCCCACTCCTGGCACTGAATAATTGGAGTCACTACAGAAAATATTAATACCAGTTTAGATATTGGTAGAAGTCATAGTTAAAAGTGTGGATCTTGCAAGGCTTTACTTTTATCGGGTTAGGGTCTGTCTGTTCACATCAAATATCTGTTTCTTTGGGGTGCCGCCTTGGGTAGCTTTGCTTACTCTGTATGACCTAAATAGAGCATGCTTAGGACCAAGCTCAAATGGAGAGACAGTACTGCAACTTTTTGCTATTTATGTCAGAAGCTTAGGATTACAGAAGGAAAGGCACAGACCAGGCAGTCGTGCTTCCTGGTGTGATAGTGACACCATCACTACTGCTGCAGTTTGGCAAGTGACAACACGGTAAAACACAGGTAATGTTTTGCTTGACCACTTCTATTTCTGAACACGTAAGTGTGGATGAAGAAGCCATTGATACCAAAGTGAGGCTCTGAGATATTGCCGTGCAGAGCTACCAACTTTAGACAGATTTTTTTTTCTGTAAGAAAGACATAAAATGTACTGTCTCAATGAATAGTGACATTTAATAACTTGCCACTAAATACCTGTGAGGATATATATACATCTAACACAAAGAGAGTTTGATATTCAATTTCTTTCATTCACAGTATTTGAGTAAAGAGAGTGGAATGCCAAAGTACAAAATGATAATATATATTTAGTGTAGGCTTTTAAATATATAAAACCTATATATAAAATGTAGATTTGAAGATTGAAATATCATCTTCATTTTGCCAATGGGCTAAGAAATGTGCATTTCTGTATCAGTTTCAATTATTTTTAATCAAAACCCAGGCAGTTGTTTAATCAGATTGTTGGTACTTTTGGTTTGAGATGCTCACCATGATTGCAGTCCGTGACCAGATCAGCACACAGGCTGTTGAGAAATGGAGGTGGAGAAACAATGCCCCAGCTTATTAAATACCTTTTATGAGTTGCTGCCTATTTCTGATGGCGCTTAAGGGTCTTTTTGATTTCCTTCATTTTTTAGAGTAGTGCTCAGTAGATTGTTATGCCAGAAAAGTCTGACTGAATTTATTATCAACACACCTTCGTAAAGCATCCCTTTGAAATCAAATTGTTAGTTTTGCCATGTAAGCGTCATTAATAATACAGTGGGGGGAAAAAAGATTTCTTAAAAAAACAGAAGTGTGTCTTTCCCTGACCCCCAGCAGAGAGGTGCCTCCTGCTTGGAGTTTGGCTGCACAGTCAGGGGTTTTGGTTGTTTTTTTTTTATTGAAGGGGACTGGCAGGCTTTTTGTTATTCAGACTACCTGAAGAGCTAGAAACCTTGTAAAACAACCCTACTGACAGTGGTGAAAACATCTGTCAGTACCTGGAAGTTCTCACCAACATTGCAGCCTACACACGTGGGCTTTTGCAGTTTTGCCAGATGTCAAATTATCAAGGTGGGGAAAGAAGAAGGAAACGCTCTGAGCGGCAAAAACTTCTGGGAAGCTGGAGCTGCGAGTAAGATCGGTACCTTTTAAAAACAACCATAGCTTGCCATTTTACTGTGCTGCCTTATGTRGCCTTCCAGGGTGTTACCCTTTGGATATTTGTTGCATCAGGAGAATGCCCGACACCTGCACCCAGGAGGTCCATGATAGAATCTACGTGTTTGTAAGTTGGTTGTATTGAAGACTCACGTATCATAAAAATTAAACTAAAAGTGCCTAACATTTTCCTAGTAATCGTCTAATTACTGGAAGTGGAATATTCAGCCCTCTATGCAAGCCCCTAAGTAACCTATTCTACCTGATTTGTAAAAGCCAGGAGGAAACAAACACATCACAGATGAGTCTGGTGAGATCTGGTACCTTATATTTTTTTTTTCAGGCAAAGCCAAAAGCTTGACATTGGCCACAAAGTGCTCTTGGGAAATGCCTTTAATTCTGGGAATCCCCCCAGTGCCGAAGCCTCCACCTGTGCTAGCTGCCTTTTTATGTGTAGGGAACAGTGTGGAAGGGGCTGATGCTGGCTGTTTGTCCTCTGCATGACAAAGAGGCTGGATGCTGGACAGATTCTGACTGTGGCATTAAGACATGACTTTTAAATCTCAAAAATCAATCCTGCCTTTTTCTGGGTTAGAGTCAGAACAGAATCTTAAACTGCTTTTATCATGAGGTGTTGAAAAACACTCAAAATGACATTGAAGTGTCACGATTTTGGCTGTATTATGTATGTTTTTTTAAAAAAATCTTTAAAATTCATAGCACCTTCTTGGTAAAGTAGAATGATTTTCTACTTGCTTTGTTCAGTGTGGAGTATTTCCAAATGGATTTTAAACAGCTATTCCTTCAATTTGAGTAATTTTGTTACAAGCTAATAAACAATACGTAAGTATACCTGAGTTTTAATGTTAACATATTTGTTTCAAAGTTGCTATCAACATTAAAAAGCACAAAGCTAAATGTGGCTGCTAAAACATGGTATGCAATATGCCATGTAGTGCTGTGATTCTAAGCAGTCATGCATATTTATTATTTTCTTCCAAATTGCAGTGCTATTACTGGTAGATATATCAGGGCTTTAGCCTCAGTCTGTAATATGTCATGTACTGGACAACATTTTGAGAGACTGAGATGTATTGATCCAAAACTCAAGAATGCCAAGAGGGAAAAAGCCTGACCTAGATCAGTGCTGTTTTAATTATATCATATTTTAGGATAGTTTATCATTGTTTAGATTAGTGTAAGTGCAAACAAGTAAATGATGCAATGCAATTCAGTGTTTGTAAAGGAAGCTTAATGGGTGAGATTTTCAAATCAAGTCTAAATTTCTCCCACAGCATTTTGCTTTTTCACCCAGCCCAGCAGGAGCACGTGGCTCAGTGCTGAGAACCTGGGTGCCTGCATCTAATCTGAAAGAAGAGGCCGACCTTTATGTTGCTCCATAAAGGAGCAATAACTTGTTTTAGCAGCAACCTGTGTGTTACTGGTAAAGCAATGAGAATGAATGTTGTGGTTCCTTCTCAAACACCCAGCATGCCTTTAGCTGCTGTGTGGGATACTAGCACTGTGCCAAAGCATCCCCCTCTCAGCCCCTAGCCACATCCATGTCCCTGTACAGAGACAAGGGGTTATTTTGTAACCTTTAGCTTTTTTTATGCAAATGATGACTTTTGGGCATTAGGGCAATTTGCAGAATTCAGCCATCACTATCTTTGCAGCAAAGAGTTGGAACGAGGTGTTGAAAGATGTGACTGCCTGTTTTTGTAGGTAGCGGCTGTGTAATTGTGGAGATGATGGTGGTGGCAATGAGAGGGAGCAGGTCTGCTGCTCTGTGCCTCCATGCATGCTGCGGAGCACTTCCACTGGATTTTGTGCAGGTGCTGCGGCTACTCTCACCACTAGCACACTATCGATGCTTTTCTCAGTTGTTTGTGGTTCTTCTACTCTCTTTTCCCTTACTCTTCAGGTATTTTGGTAGCTGATGGAACAGCCACGTCTTAAAGCTAATGGTAACCGACATGCTTCTATCTCCACATACCGCTTCTGCTACTCCTTTGACCCTGTTCACTCTTCTCTCCACTGGATAAAATGCACCACAGCCGCCTGCTTCTCTTTTGTCATGGATGTCGTGCTGGAAGAGGCCGTGGGTTCGGGCATCTGGAGCCAGAGCTGTGCCACCTGCACTGCCTCCTGCCCCGGGTGCGCTGGGGTGCGCTCTCAAGCTGAGCCTATACCAGAGCAGAGAGGAGATTTGCACTGATGTCTCTTGTGTTTTGTGTCTTGCTCAAAATCAGAAGGGGTGTGGCGAAAAATAGCCCACAGAATAGTCTGTAAGGGAAAACAGCATTGCAAGTGGATAAGCTGAGAGGAAAGATGTATTTTTTCTCAGTGATTATAGCATGGTTAGGATTAGGTGTTGGGATGCATTGATTTATTTCTTCTTTCTACCTTTGGCTCGTCATGTGTCATTAGGCAAGCTGCTTAACCAGTTCCAGTAATGCCATCTGCAAAATGAAATAAGGTTAATATAGGTCATACACTGTAAAGCCCTTGAGTATAATAGATGGTACACAGTTTTAAAGAAAAAAAAATGAGATCTCAGTAAAGAAACATGAAATTTAACAAACAGATAACAATACAGGGATTCCTTAAGCTTCCTTGTGGTCCCACTAGTCCCTCTTAGGAGGATATCCTGCTGCTTCCTCTTTGGAGAGGAAGAGGAATGGCTGTTCCAGGAGCACGTAACTGCTCCTGCACCCTGGCATCTCCCAATACTGCTTCTGCCTGGCAATACAGCAGGGGACTGGGAGCATGTTTCCTCCTGCGCTTTAGTGTGGTTTGAAGCCTAAAGTCAAGAGCCACCATTGACAGGGATTGCAGCTGTGGCCTTTGAGCCTGGAGCACATGTCAATTATTTATCTTCTCTTTCACTACCGAATAGGGGTTGGATTGGAAGGAATGCTCTAAAAATAGCAAGAGCCCATGCTATATACCTGAGCAACAGAAGGTGGTATGGATCTTTCTGTTGAACCTACTAAAGAAACACATTTTAAATGAACACACAAGAAACTAATACTAATTAAGTAACAGTATTCCATGGAGACCTGTGGTAGACACTATAATAGTGCATTAGCAAGCTATGCATAATTCAGCAATGCTGAATTCTTTCAGACATCATCTACAGGGAATTTTGCATAAGTATGGACTTAATAATTCGTCCCTTTGTGTGCATGCGTAAGTGTTCCTAAGGGCATCATTTGGCCTGCAGAACGCCTATTACTGGAAGTGGTGTACAAGAGGAAGCATCCATTCCGAGTCTTGAAAACCAAGCTGGGATGATAGGATGCATCATTAGAAAGGTTGTCTTATTTGTAAACAGACATTAAACATGGAATCTTATGATGTGATTTCCCTCTCCCCCTCCGTGCAGGTGCTTTTCCAAAAAGAGTTGCAAAAAATAGGCAGTTCACAAAAGACCAAGTTATAAGCTAGCATTTTTCAAAATGGTAGCTTAGACACAGGCAAGTGAAAACATGCATAGGCACCTAACCAAGTGGTCCATGTGTGATGGAGTTAAAGCTACTTGGGGAGCTACTGCTGAAGTGAGTTGTCACAGCTTCGTATCCTCTTCTCCTCCTCAACAGCAAAGTTAAGCTAGCGGGAAATGTATTTTATCTTGCCACTGGAGTAGGATAAGGACGTGTAAGTGGGCAATTACAATGACTCAACTGACAAGAATTAGCTACTACATTAGCCTTTTATATCTTGCCCTGCCTCTTATTTTCAGAAGGTTGATAACCTGGTTGCCCCTAGTGTCGTGGTTTAACCCCAGYCGGCAACTAAACACCACACAGCGACTCCCTCACCCCCCGGCTCTGGTAGGATGGGGCAGAGAATCGGGAGGGCACATGAAGGAAAACCCACGGGTTGAGATAAAAACAGTATAATAATGGAAATAAAACAAAGTAGAGCAGTGATAATAACAATGATAACAACAACAACAGAATATACAAAGCAGGCGATGCACACTGCAACTGTTCACCCCCCACGTCTCCCAAATGAACTCGCATGTCCCGAACACCAGTGCCCACCCCCCCCACACCCTAGTTTTATACTGGGCATGACGTCACATGGTATAGAATACCCCATTGGCTATCTGAGTCAACCCCCCCAGTTCCCCCTGCACCTGGCAGAGCATGGGAGGCTGAAAAGTCCTGGTGCAAGCACCACCCAGCAACAACCAAAGCATCAGTGGGCCATCAACGTTCCTTTCATTACCAAACCCAAAACACAGCACCCCCTCCAGCTACTGGGAAGAGAGTTAACTCTGTCCCAGCCAGARCCAGGACACCTAGTCAGTCTAATTATGCGTGAATCTTAAGACCCTTCTTTTAGATACTCATAAAATAGAAAGATGACTTGCTAATGGGACTTTATACACGTTTGATAACGTACTATTTTATCATTGCTACCTTGTCAGCACAAAAAGCAGGGGCTTTTGCAGGTCCCCTCAGCAGCATGCCTCTTTTTGCCACCAGTCCTAGAAGTCTTGGAAGGGTATGTGTTCACCCTATGTGGCCGCATATTGTTATATCTGAGTTGCAACAACCAAGATATATTTGCGCTCATTGCAAGTACTTACAAAGTAGCATGGCATAATTGTCCCTTTGCAAGCATCTCTCTCTAAACTATTGTTTAAAATTGCCAGACGCATCTTTGTTCTTTATTAAGAGTAAGGCAACAACACAGAGTCTGTAGTTATCAGGAGATAATCATTCCCCAAGGGCATTTGAAGCACTTCACAACCAAAAGGTTGTCATTACTCCACGATTGCTGTACTGCTTATTATTCCTTATTGCTTAATTATGGAACCAGAGTATGTTTCCTGGATGCTGTCATCTAAATAAGATTCTCCAGTTCTCATGCTCCCCCTCAACGTTATGTGGACTGGGAAGCTTTGTAGTGTTTTGAGATGACGTTAGGGGATAGCAGTAGGGCGGGCCAGTCATGGCAGCTTTTCTGGCCTTTGGGAGACCAGGGCGTTCAGCCCCTGCCCTGCCAAATGCTTACTGAGAGGCCTTGGGCAAGTCATTCAGCTTCCGTATACCTCAGCTGTACGCCTCTGCTCAGGTGCTACCATAAATAAGGCTGTGTGAGTATCTAGAATAGAAATAAGACTTCATCTTGACCTCTAGGTATGGACTCGGGCAACACACTGTGAAGATGCTGATTTTCTTTTTAGCGTGTGCACATTCAGCTGGCTTATTTTGAACCATCTTTGGTGGTGTGCAGTGGCTGAGGGTCGTGTGTGTATGGGGGGTGAGAGTGCAAGGAAAGAGGGGATTCAATATCTTAAAATACTCTGCCTGATTTCACAAGATGTGTGACTGCAAACGGTCTGGCTCCCAACGGCGCTGAGAGCTTAGTTGCTCTCGACCAGAGAGAGTATCTCAAACAGAGGCTGCGGCACTATTCACATTTCTTAAGGTTTATTCAGATTTCCATCTCTGGTTAAAGTAAGCCGATGCAGTTTGTGCTTGCTAGGCTGTGGTGCTGTAAGGTATCACACGCAGGTGGGTTACTAGGTTGGCAGCAAGCCCACCTGAAACAGGCGTGTAATGCTGCCGTGTTTCAAAAAGGCGTTGATGTCTCCACTTTTTACTGATTCAATGAGTCTTGCATGACTCGCTGCCTTGAAAGGCAGTGTACTGTTGTGGTTACACATTGGAGAAGAGCAGAAAATGTGGCCTTTTCCAGGCTCACTAGGCCTAGAAATCCACCCTGAAGAACTCATTTTTTTAAGTCTTTGATTTAATGTTTCATTGAATTATGTAACSTACTCTAAGGAAGGGGAAAGCCACCCAGCATGTATTTTAACATTAGCCTTGATTTTTTGAGTGTATACATTCATAGGAAGATGAGAAGATGGGTGATAAAACTCAGTTTCTCAATCATCACCTAAATTTCCAGGTGAAACTCCTGCTGAACTTTATTCCTTAGACTTGTTTTTGAAAACTTGAATAAGAAATAGACTTGGGGAAACTCCCTTATTGTTACGAGGTTGGCATAAAGTCTACTTTTTACAGCAGTGGTTGATTTTTAAATCCCCCTTTTCATTCCTGAAATATAAACATTAATAGCACCTTCCATTGTGGCGTGCTCTGCTAGCGTGCATCTTCTATCTGCATGCAATCCTGCTCRCAAGCTCTTGTGTCATAAATAGAATTTGTTCAGGAAATAAAAATGTATTGTTTTCATTGTTAGAGGATGCTACTAAATTGGCTGTATGTTTGTCTAATAATCACATCTAAAGCTGATTATTCTGGTAATAGCCTTAAGATATTATTTAAAAATAAATATATAAATGCACTACTTTTGTACTAATACTAGTTTTTAATCTCTTCTTGTTTCTATGAAGTCTGAATGAGATTTTCAAAATTGAATAATAATTTGATCCGTTAATCTTTTGAAGCTAGTAATTTTATTTTCCCCTCTTTGCAGTCTCTGAGGCTCGCAAATGAATAGAGCTTCATTACTGGAGTCTGCATTTAATAACCATTATCCATTATCTTGTAATTAAGACTCCCTGTAACGAATCATGAGGACAATGCAAAAATACATAGTACATTTCTTTAATGAACTGGAAAATGTTCATCTTGTTCTATTTAGTAATGAGTTGCTGAATAGTCGTTAAATCCACTGGAGAATAGAGCTAGATGGATTTTGAAGACTATCTTGAGTTTGTGGTTAATCTATTAGAATTAAAATTTCATCTTCTATTTTTATCAACAGCTGATTAGAAGTCATTCTGTTTGACCAAATTGATTAGAAGACCATATACAAGGGCAGCTGTTGTTTAATGAAAGTTTTTAATGAAACTGTACCATAGAGACTTGTAATTATAAGACTTATAAAAGCTTTGACTTACCTTATACTAGAAAAAATGAAAAGTATTGCACTGAAGGACTTTAAGTGCTACATTTCGAAAGGGAAATTAAAAATATAATTTGGTGATGTTCAAGTTTCACTTCCACTGTTACTCATTTTAATGTGACTATCAGATGTCCATAGTGTCTCTCTGGAAGGGAGTAGCTCTGAAATGTGTAACTTGGTTGTATCTCCTATGTGCTCTGTTCTTTGCAAAGCTCAATCAGCTATTAATTGCCTCTTTTGCACATTGCACTTTCTCTGGAGTTAGATCTTTTTTCACAAATAACTGTTTCTCTTTAGGATGGGAATTGTCATAGGAGGGTGCAATTTAATCACCAATGGGCTGAGTTAGTGCCTAGACAGGAAGCCTACAGAGAAAACCGTGATCTTACAAGACACAACGTTAGTGATACCATTCGATTATGTTTAAATCACAGTCGCAGAAACATGCCTGGCTTTGTCTTAACTTCCCGTCAGGCCGAGGCCTCGCTGTGTGCCAATCCGCTGTGTCATCGGGGAGACGGGTCTCTGGAGCGTGCCGCAGCACACCGGCAGAATGTAGTCTAGGCAACTCTTCAGTTTGAGCCAGTAGTGAAATGTTCCTTGTTTACTCTAGGGGATGTTGTAGAGGCATCATCCTTCAAATGAGAGACAAAATGGACCCTAAGCCAAATTTGAAGTGGAAGCAGATGCAGTTCCAATTGACTCAAGTGGATGATGCACTACTACACGATGTTTGAATTATCCCTCTTCTTCTCCCGATTACTTATGATAATTAATGATCCCACAGTACACCTTTTCTAAGAAGTAGGTTCCCAGGGATGAAGTACGCCCTAATGCAATTAAAGAAGTTTTGTCATTGTATTGTGTCAATGCAGGATCATAGACTGCAAGGCAAATTTTGTTAGTTTCTTAGCTTTTTGTTATATTGTGCTGCAGGATTCGTTTTAAGCCAACCCAGAACAGCAAGAATGCACAAGAACACTACACAAGTATTCAGGACAGGCGGTGGAGAAAATTGTTCACAAGTGAGAAACCAGAAAAAAATAAGCCAAGGCTAACTCTCCTTCTTAAATAACACAGATGTTTTGACCTTGTTACTGCATTATATCAGACCATGGCTTTAAGTGTAATAATTTGCAATGTTACAATTGCAAAATGCATAAGAAGGGAGGTTTTCCCCTGTTTACAGTATTACATGTGGGATTTCTTTCCTTTCACTTTGAAGAGCTACAGGAGATACAATACTAGACTGTCAAATGTGAGACTAAATAGATGCAAAGTTAAATTAAAAAAACTGGTGAAAATTGTTTCTATTCAGAAGGATCCTTGTGGAAATACTAAAATGTTGATTTATATGCAAAATTTGTTCGGAGGAAATAATTTCCATTGTTGTGGTTAGTCAGACACATTCCTATTAATGTATATATACACATATATTGAGTGTCCGTACAGGAACATATGTTATATTGGACTGTTCTGGAGAGATTGTTGGTCTGATAGCTAAAGCAAAGAATTAGGAACTGGGATGTTCGTTTAGCTGCTAGGGTGTCTGACTTGCTCTGAAACTAGATGGGTATAATTCTCCTGCTCTAGCCTTGACCAGAGCAAGGTTAGCACCAACACCACAGGGACGTACGTGTAAAGGAATGCTTCATGATTGCTGTGAAGCATGAGGACATCTTTGGAGGATGTGACCTATGTATGTGCAGAGTGGCTCATGTTCTAAAACTACCATAAAACTTCTTAATTCCTTTCAGGTTCTGATTTTATAAAGACGTCTACAGGAAAGGAGGTGGAGAACGCGACCTTTCCAGTTGGAGTAGTCATGATGCGAGCCATTAGAGAATTCTACTGGCAAACTGGCAACAAGGTAATTCTTGCTACCTTTATAAAAATTAACCGAACAGGCTCACTCAGAAGGAAATAAGACTGTAATAGTTTCAAAACGCAGAACATATAAATCCACATATATTAGCTTCCATGGCTATATGAGCAATAATGGGACTGGTAATAAAATAAAGGTAATGGGACTTCTCTCTTGTATTCCTAATTTGATTTGCTAATATTCATATACTTTAAAAAAAACCCAAAAAAGCGGCACTTTTGGATTTCCTCCCTTGAGTAACTGTCACTTCATTTCCTAAAAGCTCATGCAATCTTAATGCATTTCCTGTTGCATTTGGGTTTGAGTTTTTTTTCACCATTTAAGGTATTTAAATGGTCATCTCCATTAATAACAGGGCAAATCTCAAGCTGACAGTGGTTGGCATACTCCCATAAACCTCAGTGGAGCTATACAAATTTATAGCCATCGAGAGTCTGTCCAGTGTACACAACTGTGTTTTCTGACTTTGTTCTGGCAACCCAAGGGGTAAATTCTGCTCTTTGCTCCCTTKCCAGAGGAGCTTTCCAAGGGGACAAGAAGGCAGATCCAGTTGGATCCTGTTGTCTGGGGTGGATGGAGGGAGGGACAGGGGCCGGCAGAACATTATGTCCTAGTACACAACATTTATCTGTCAGGTCACTGTCAAGTGAGGCCAGTGGAGGCAAGGAGCAGGGGGGAGCATATGGCAGAGGCAGTGATGAACTATCCGCGCATCCATCCTTGTGCTGAAGCGGTGAGAAAGGAGAGGTTATCCAGGAAGGCTTAAGCCACCTCTCACCTCCTTTATCCACGGGCAAGTGGGATCTGCCAGTTGGATCTGGTGCTGGTGTTCAGCAGTGGGCTTTGTCCTCACCTGCAACCTCAGGGAAGGAAACTATGTCTCTAGCTAAGGCCCTCTCCCCAGTTCTGGGCCACCCTTCCGTCCTCTCCAGCTCACCCTTCTGTCCCTTCTGCAGGTGGCCTTTCAAGGTATGGTGTTAGGACATGGRATGAGCAGTGGGATAGGGGCTGAGATGGCTTCAGGGGCTGTTGGAGCTTGAGGAGCACGTGGCCGCAGGTTAGATGTGTGTCCACCTGCTCTCTGTAGTCGTCTAGATGAGGCCAGCGTGGATCCCTGGGCTGTCCTCACTCCACCCTTCCCCAGCCTTCATCTCTTTCTGCCACACAACAACTCCGATAGTCTTGCTTCTGCCGGAGCATCGTCACTGCTGCCAACCTGAGGCAGATCCCTGGGGCTGGGTGACTGGTGCTGTTTACAGGAGCTGTGTGCCAGAGGTTGGGCTCTGCTGCATTAACGCAGCTTTGTACCTATAATTGGATATAAATGTTGAATTCACCACCTTCTTTGAAAGGATGCATTTGTGGTATAAAATGTGTTATTAAGAATGAGTGCTTATGTCTGTGTGCATGTGTGTGTCAGTGAATTAGATGTAAACTGACTTTATGTGCTTTTATTAACTGAAGACAATATTATCAGTGACAAGAGATTTCTAAATAGTTTCTTTAACAAACTAATTTTTCTGCTGTAGGTATACTTTCTAGCAAGGCGTTGGCTGGGAAAAACAGGTTAATACAGAAATTAAACTTCTTCGAGGAAAGGAACAAGTTGCAGAGTAACATTTATTGAATGATAAGCTGTGGTAGTGATATGAAAAGTGTGCAATATAATGGGAAATAATCTTTTCCTGTCATTATTGAAGGACATACATAAATTGGTTTTTCTGTTGGGAAAACCCCCAATCCAGAAAAACTTATTACTTTTAATAATATATGGTGAAGAGAAAATTCTTGAGGAGATGAACTTATTAAGCAAAATAATGAAATGCTGTGAAACAGCAGGAAAGTGGTAGCTGGACTTTATACTGCTCTTGAATTAAATTCCAACCCCCCTTCCTTTTTGGGTTTTTATGGCAGTCAGATGTGCCATTTGGAAAGCTGGTAAATGGAGGAGTCTTGTCTTTGTCATCTTCTTTGCAAAGAAAAGTGCTTTCAGAATTTGCTAAAAGGGGAAGGAATTCTGCATGGTGTATTTAATTCTCTTATTAACTCTATTTTACTTGGTTTTGCCACAGATTATCTCAAAGAGCTGTAATATTTCTAGGAAGAAGTGTAAATTTGAATTTCATTAGAATTTATCTTCCTGAGGGAAAACACATTCCCAGTATTTTAATTTATTGTCTAGAAGATGCTTTTCCAGTTGCTGTGGTTTAAATTCCTTTTGGAAATCTAATGTTAACAGATGCATGCATATACTCACGCATCCATCCATTCATCCACAAAAACACAGTCTTTGTGTTTTGGATTTATCAAGCTTTTCCTGTTACTGTTTTTTATAATCTTATTGGAAATAAGATTGGCTGTTATCACGATGCTTTAGTGTGAGAGAAGGATTTATTCTGTGTGTGTTTGTCCTGAAATCACTATAAAAAAAATTACCAAACACATTTAAAAATGGATACTTTTTGATTCCGCTATTATATCCATAAGGTACAAAGAAATCCTTAATACAGTGAGGTTTCAGGACTGTATATACAGAAATCAGAACGATAATTTTTGCAGTAGGAGGCTGATGGGAATGAGTACCCAAGGTAAAGGTTTATGGCAGAGGGAACTGTAGAAAGAATCACTGTGTGCTACTGTACAGATTGTTCAGATTTAATTTTTTTTTTGATGCAGAAACACTTTTTCCTAATTCTCTTTGTTTTTCAAGAGTTTAGTAAGCTGCTGCAGGCCAACATTTTGGCTAATGCAGGTGACAAAATTTTTGATGAGGGATTTGATAGCTGCGTGTCACAAGCTCTGTCTCAGAATGAGATGCATTTAAATGGCACGTAACCAAAAGACTGGTGTTAGGGGTGCATGCCAAGTCACCTCAGTGCTGTCTCTGCACAGCAGGTTTATCATGGGATTCAAGACACGCTTCACCTCAAAGATAGATTTTTCTTGGCGTGTGTGCCYCTACGTACACAGCAGTTCACCTGACCAAGTATGACATGTATCTCACATCAAGTGACTGAAAGCATATCCAGCACGTGTTGGGAGAGAAGTTTTGCAGTTCCTGTGAAGCACAAAACTTTCAATTTTTGGTAAAGACAGACCTAATTTAATTCTCATTTGGAAAATTTTAGTTCTAAATTCTCATTTAGAAAATTAAACCTCTGATAGGTTTGAATGTACAGCCCAATCATGTATAACTGGGGTGCACAGGCTTTTTATAAAGTACAACCATCTCTCACTGCTCTCCGTGAGTCAGCTGCCTCACATGCTTTATTTCAGCATCTTTAGTGTTACGTTATTGCATGTGTATTTGTTGTTATATATTTGGAATTGATATGACTGGGGCATGGGCAGTAGGTGGTATGCAGATATCTCAGGTCCTGCCTAATGCCTTGGCTTAATATGTGCTATGGGCAAAGTACTCCCATTAGACCTCAAACCCAGCTTCTGAGAAAGTGCACTGGTGTCTAAAGTATTACTCCCTCAGTTGCTGTCCCTTGGGATGAAAATGTTATCCTTCGCGGTGATGGCTGAGGCTTGATAGCTCTCAGCACTAGTCCAGAGCTTATACTGTTTGCAGTCAGATACTTACCGAGTAGAGTTGTTACATACACCACAGGCACTTTGAGACTGCAGGTGTACAAATGCTGATTGCTCTTCTAGGGTTGCTGATGAATAAAAATGCGTATTGCACTTCTTTTTTCTATATAAAGGTCGGATTTAAACCTGCTGGGGGCATTCGGACGGCAAAAGAAGCTATTACTTGGCTTATGCTGGTGAAGGAGGAACTGGGAGTGGAATGGCTAACACCAGAGCTCTTTCGCCTGGGTGCCAGCAGTTTGGTGGAAGACATTGAGAAACAGGTTAGTTGTTAACAGTTTTCAGCTCGGTGGAGAGAAAAAGTAATCTTTCTAAATGTGCTGGCTTACTGTTTTTGCAGAATATGCTTTTTCGTGCTGTTTAAAAGATAATAGAGCATACATCTGATTCATTATTAACAACAGATTCACTTCCAGCCCAGTATTTCTTTAAATTTGGCCTGTCATTACAGACATCTGAGACTCTGATATTCCAGCAGCCTGGGCCAGGTTTGCAACGCAGTGAGCAAAGAGGTTCAGTTTGTACATATATAAAGTCTTTTGCAAACGCATGGTAGTGCACTCCCCTGCACTCCTAGCTGTCGCCAGTTCAGCTGACCCTCAAAATATCTCACAGACCCTTTGTGTCACTGTGCTGCAACGGTTCACAATATATTTCCATGCTGTGGAGAAAGTCACCTCTGATCCTACATATGGTACTGCTGATAGAGAAGGTTTTACATATTGCTTATTTCCTGGGGAAGAAAAGCAATCGCCTCCTACAGAGCCTCATTTTTCTAATTGCTTTTATTTTTGTGCAGGCTGGTCGCTGTGTTTCCTGGCAGACAAATAGTGTATGAGGTGCAGTGGCAATGTGTAGTTCCCTGTGGGAAGAAGGGTTCTGACCTATCTACCCATGACCTACCTCACTGGTGCAGGGTATCAACCCTGAAGCATACAGCATAGTTGAGAACAGTGTAGTGTCATAGGAGCTACTAAACCATCAGGGCTGCTGAACCTCGCTCGCATGTTCATTAAACCCAGGAGATGAGGTGGTACTAGCTTTAACCAAGAAAAAAGTTTGAGAGTCCTTGTGCTGTTGCTGCTGGTGGGAGAACATGAGATGTGGGGAGCTTGGGGGAGGAAAAAAGCGTCAGTCGGTTCCCTTTCCCCACCTTTCCTAGGAACTGAAATACTGACGTGTCTTAAGAAGTATAGAACAGCTGAGAGATGTCAGGTGGATATTCATGACTGTTGAAAACCCCTCACTCTTGCAATGAGAATGATATTGGCTTGCTTCATTGCCAGACTGCCTCTGCCTCACTCTTGACCTAAAATCACATCCCTCGTTATGATAAAGCAGCGTGAGCTTTCTTGTTACCACTGCCATCACTGCTGAGTCTTACAACACAGCCACTGATTGTGTTGCATGATTTGTTCTGATTTCTTAAGGATGGCGTCCTTTTATCTGCCAGGGATTGCACAAATGCCCCAGTCATGACCAAAGCTCTGCAATACTGTCCCATTTAAAAACATGTAAGATAAAATGTCCCAATCATTATATTAAATAAAAGAAACAGGTATTTAAAAAAACAAACAAACATACACAGAAAATGGGGAGAACACTCCCCCACCCCCAAGACAGTACAGTTAGAAGAATAGTTTGAAATGAGCCATATAAAAGCATAAGCAATTTTGGATACTTTGAATATCACAAAATAATACTGAAATCATCAAAATCACACTATGGTGAGAGTAAAGCATTGTCTTCTACTGGCTCTTTTTGAAAGCTTAGTTAAAAGCAACAAGTATCTTTGCTTTTTTTCTTTGTTTCCAAGCAAAGCAGCAAGATCCCTTAGTTCAGATCCTATAAACAAGTATATGAAGGTATATTACATAATATTTTATGCGCGCACACACACACACACACAAACAAATATCCATCATCTTCATCTGGCATGCCTTTAATTTGTTACTTCCTTGACACTTTCAGATTTATAGTCATACATAATTCCATCATAATTTTTTTTTTTTCTTGCAGATTTTCTATCATGTGACTGGCTCTTATGCACTTCAGCATGATCTGGCGATGGCTTAGACGCAAAATCAACTCAGGATTACTTTTACAAAAGAGGTCTTTAAGCAAACAGCATTTGGAAGTCTTCTGACAACCAAGTGCATATGATAGAATTAAAGGCCTAATTCTCCCTTCTTCATATTTTATAGTATTTAAAAATATGCTCAAGTCTGCTGGTTGTACTTGATCCAAAAGCAGAAAAAATGGTAATTCTGAAATAGTTAAATAGTTAATACTTACAGATTTGCAAAGTTAATCTTGCAAAGTCTTCCTCAGACCAGCCTGAAAAGCTTATTAATGGCAACACTGAAATACTATGAAAAAGATTTAGGTGGCCTGGTAACACTTTGCAGTCACAGAATGTGAAATATCTATGGAATGTTTCAGATTGCTAATTAAGAGCTACAGATCTTGGAATAGCTTTCCATTCATCTCAGACAAAATCTTCTGCCACAGATGTGTTGCACTATTAATTGTTATGTTGATTCAGTTCCAAGCATTGTAACCTGAGAAAATGAAACTTAGCTATTACTTTCTTTTATAAAATGCCTCKGTAGCAAAAAGACCTTTTTTTTTTTTATTTTTCCCCCAAACTTAGGCATAGACATCCATATTTAGACCCTTGAATAAAGGTGGCTTGATTTCTAGAACAGCTGAGTATCCACAGTTGCTCCTGAAGTTAATGGGAGCTCTGGGTGATCAGAACAACTGAAAATCAAGCAGCCTCTATATAGGTGCCTAACTATGCATTCAGGGGCCTATTTTTAGGCATTTCACTCTTAAAATTTTAGGCTAACTTGCTTAGAAGCTCCCATTCCTGTCTCCTGTCATTTTAAAACACATTCATGCAAATCTTTCCATTTTAATGTAGGGGTGTTTGACTGTCAGTTTGCAGGTGTCACTGCTATACTGGCTGAACTTCAACTTTGCCATTCTAAAAGCAATTCTTTAATTTAAAAGGTGATTTGAGTTGTGTCCTATATGGAGTTTACAGCTTTAATGTAAAAAGTACTTTTCTCAGAGCACATTAAGAATAATACCGAAATCGTCAACACCTTTTGAATATCAGACTGGAGCTAGTAGATTCATTATTTCGGAACTGCATTCTGCTCACTAACCAGAGTTGTACTAAAAACTTAATTATCTTATCATCATGACTAGTCTCACTGACTTAAGTAGGTCTCATCAGGGAAGTAAGAAGAGGAGGATTTTGCTGTAAATCAAGCTACAAGGTACATTTATTGCCAAGAGATCTGTGTTTCATAAAAATAATAACTCAGTTATTTGTCTGGTTATACCACCTGAATCACTAGTGCTCTACAAAACACGTTGGACAGATAGGAAAGCTGAATAGGGAAAAAAAATATCAGAGAAACAACATATACAGAAAGCAAAATCCTATATGCAGTGCTCAGTACTAAAAATAGGCCTTAATTTCCCAGGAAGTAGTTCATCCAAGGCTCTCAGCCTTTTTCTGGTTTAGGTCTCAACACAGAAAATGAGGCTGAGCTGTGTCTATATTTTCATACATTTGTTTTCCTGGAAAGCGGCCTTTTTTGCCATGGGTTTTCCTTCTGATTTCATTGCCAGTTTCTTGACAGAAAAATCCACTGCCTGTTTGCGTATTTAGAGGAAAATTCTGCTGCTGAGCTTTCAGAAATACAGAGCCCGTTACATGAAGTCAGCTCCCACCAGGTGCTTGCCAGGTTGACCCTCTGCCATGCCCTCCCAGCAACTGCACACTGGATTTTGCTGCTGTTTAGCTCTAGATGTATAAATGTTAGAGTGTATTTCAATACTTTCAGAACAGAAAGATTCACCTCACTTGAAAAATACACTTTATTGTTGTTGGTTGTCTTTTGGACATTTAGGGCAAAGACAGAAGCTATTTTTTGGAGATGCTTTAGTTTCTACGTGAAGGACTCTCTCTAGTTCCTTAAAATTAACGAAGGTCCAACTTTTCCACCTAACTATTTAATGTGAGTACCTCTGAGGACCACCTCACTGTTTCCGTGGGAGCTGTGTCGATTAATGAACTCACCAGGAGGAATTGTTTATATTTTTGTTGACGGCCCCCCTTCGTTTTGATGTACACATAGGCTGCTGCTGGTTATGTTGCATCAGGGGGAACAAGCTCCATTTGCGGAGGGAGAGGTTCAGCTTCCTTAAAAGTTGAAGATAGCGGCTTCCCTTTTCCATAAACATTACAAACACTCCAACGTGAAATACTGTGCAACTCCAAGCCAACCAGTGTTTTGGGAGAAGCTGGATTGGAAAGTAATTTAAACGTTTTTTCTGTTGAAACCTGTAATTTTTTGGGAAAAAAAGAAAAAATGTAAAAGTAACAGAATCTGTAGACCCATTCAAATAAAGATGATTCTGGTTTTGGGGTGGGTTTTTTTCGAGGAATAAGCAGAAGGCTCAGTGTTACAGAGTGACTGGTTGTCTTTGTTACCTTCTCTGCGGCTCAGGTGAGTTGTATTCATATTGTCTGTTGTTCTGGACCCCCAACGTGACCCACAGCCTTGTTTCTCACTCCTCCTACAGAAGCTGCTGGTACCAGCCAGGTGTTGGGCTGTTGACAGCTGTAGGCGATGCGACGGGATGAACTTGGGCCGGGGGTCCCATCAGGAGCAGCAGGGGATGGGGCTGGAGACATAAGACAAGGCACGTCCAAGGGGCCCATCCAGGAGACAGCTACCAACAGCACAGGTCCAAGGTCCATCCCGGAGGTAGAGGCAGGGCTGGAGACCGGCACTCCTGCGGCGTAGCTCAGGGAGGTGCTGAGGGCCGTGGGCTGAGCTGACGTGGGGCTCCTGGGCCCCTGCTGTGGGTGGGGGGAGGCTGGGTAGGGCCAGAAGCATCACTGAGCTTATTCCAGTACCGAGCCCATGAGAGAGCCAAACACAGGGGATACAGGGACTAACGTGTCTTTTGAGCTCAGGTCGGAGGCTGGCGTGGCAGGACCTACACCCCCACCCACGGGGAACTGGAAGTGCTCACAGTGTGGTCTCCTAGGCTTGCTGCCCTTCGCCCTGACGGGCACTTCTACTGCCCTCTCTTCCACCTTCCCCATCACTGACGGCTGTTTGCTGCTATTTAGTTCCCGTGGTCAGGGGGCAGCTGAGATTCACCGAGGCTGCTGCAGCTGGTTGTCGCTCCTGCAGACAGCACGTGAAAGGTGATGRGGACCTGAACTCAGTCGGGAACCAGGGAGGGGGCGGCACTCCGTCGCTGCATAGACTTTGGGAGAAGTTCAGATTTAGCGCTGTGCTTCAGGCCATTAGAAAAGGAACAGGCAATTATGCACCCCCATCTAAATCTATTTCAGAGTATGACATATGTTTTGTGCAAGTCAGTCTTGTATACTAATTTATTATTTTTATAACACTTATTCATTTAGGATTTTAAATAGCTTTATTTTGTAGACCACATTACTTTGCAAAGAAGAGAATAAATTCAAGAAGAAAGTCAAGTAGAAGCTGCAAATCTAGAAGTTTCTGCATCAGCTTATTTACAAGAAGAGGGAATTGGGAGAGAGGGTAAGCTTTTTTCCTGGTTTGTAGGAAACAAAGGTATTAAATAGTAATTATATGTGAAGTGTACATATCAGCTGGGGCAAGTAATACTTTGATATCTTTAATTCATCAGTCATATAAGTTCATTCTTTCATTTTCTTTGTGAAGCAGGGAACATACATTATATACTATAGCACATGCTACTGAGACAGAAAAAAATGATCTACTTTTAATTTTATTTTGCTCAGTTGGAACTTTGGCTCCTTGCCTCCCCTGGGGGGGAAAAACACAAAACAATAACTGCAAGTTTTATCCAAATCTTGGTGAGCTTTTGCTGAAATTACCAGTGCTGACATCTGGATGATATGTATAGTGTGCAGTAGGAGTAGAAGGAGGGAACTGCTTTTAATTAGGTGTAACCTGCCCAGGAGAGAAAGACAGAGAATTGTCCATCTGGTCAGTCCTTATTTAATAGGGCAACCAAGGATAAGAGTATTCTTAATATGCAAAGACACCATAGGTAAAATTACTGATTGACCATTTTTATTAAAGTCCCAGAAAGCCAGAACTGTGCTATATTAAGAGGTAGTAAGACTTACAAAGAAAGAAGCATTAAGACAGGTTGCAGTCCTTGCACTCCCTAAAAGCAAGAGTAAGCAAGTGATGGGTGACTATCAGGTCCCAACCAGCTATATTGTAGAGACCTTTCCTCTAGTCTAGACAATTTACAGAAACTTTCCCTTCCGTGAGGACCTACAGTAACCACTTACCAAGAGAAAGTGTGACAAAGTTGTTTTAATGTCCTTTAATGAAATTTAAAATTGATGCAATGAAGGAGTGCCAACAAGACGCTCTAGCCATTCCTAATGAGTCTAGTGATTTTAAGTGGCTCTGTTTTGAGCACTGGGGACATCTTGTGGATTGCTAATTCTTGGAAATTGCAGAAAATTTGGTCTTCTGGAAGCAAAGCTTTCTTGAGGCATAACAGTTTCAGATCTCTGAGATCACAGGGAATGTTTGAAAACACTGAATTGTAAAGCATCAATTTAGAATTGCTTCTTTAGCTGAGATGAAAACAAAGGATTTTTTAAAGAACGTTAACAAACTGAGGAAGCCATACTGGAATTGGTTACACTTGTTTTTTCAAGTCTTGCCTTTTCTATGGGAGGAGTAGAGGAAGGAGCTTTGCAGGCTCAGCTGGTGGAGATTAGCATCATCTCTATAGCGTATGGTGTCGTATAAAACCAAACCCCAGAATGGATGATGGTTTGCCCAGAAAAACAAGGGAAAGCTTTATGAGTTGATTTTTCCATTTCAATAATAGCACGAGCTCTGAGTTCTCACCTATTTACTAGTCGTAACAAACAAGTGCACAAGCAAACCAGCCAGCCCGTTCACTTCCTACGTGACAAGGTTGGTTTGGTAATCCCGCGGGTTAGGGGTCCCCGCCACTGTTGCAACCTGGAGAGCAAGTGGGCTGATGGAGGAGCCTGCCAAGGCTTACCSTTGTGCCTGCCGGCTGCACGAACCAGCCTGTGCTCTGACGGCCAGAGAGGTTGCCCTGGGGGTGGAAGGTGATAAAACTGTCTGTAGTGATTACTCGTCCATTGAGAACTTTTTTTTTTCCACCCTAATGCTCAGACCTGTGCAACCAGCTTCTGAAGAGAAGCTGGAGAATGCGTATTCTCCGTGATTTAATTTAATTACACGTAAGTTGATTACGGATGTTATCTTCATTTCCAGGGGAAATGAAACATTCAGCCGGCATCATGTCAGAAGGCTGGCTGAAGGCTGGCACGTCTCAGCATTGGCTGCTTTCTGCTGCCTTCGGCAGAGTTTTGGGCTTTCTTCAAGGTACAGGCACCAGCTGACCCAGAGCATGATTTCTTGCCCTAACTTATTTAAAGGCAAGAATTGAACAAGAGCAAAGAACGACTATCCAGGGTCTGAACAGGAAGTGCTTTGTGTTCTAGTTAGCACAAATCTGTCCAATTCCAAAAAAACTCGTGAATGCCATCACCCTATCTGACAGTGACTGTAATGAGGCCTCTGGGAGGGCAGTGACAGGAAGATGTAGATAAAGGAAAAAGAGGGGTAAAAAGAGAAGTTGTGAGAAGTAAGAGAGATCATCTCCACCACTGTTACTGCTTCACAGAAGTGTAATCTTTTGTGATCTCTTTGGAACAGGAGGTAAATAATAAAACACAGGGGAGGGAAAAAATTAAAATAAATGTAGTGTGTGAGTGCATGTTAAAACAGATGTCAGATTAAAAATAACTGAAAAGGAAATTCTACTGTAGGGAAAAAACTGCTTTTTCCTTCAACATTTTATATTCCACCTTCATTAGGCGGAAAGTGAAGGAGCTGTAAAGGAAAAGGGGAACTTTTGTTGTTTCCCTCTGAACGTTAAGAGAAGCCTAATGCGAGCACAGGGGGGATGCTCTGTAGCACGTGGTGCTGGAGCAATTCTCAGGGTGAAGMCCAGAAGCAGCAGGGATGTTAAACAGATGCACTGTGTGCGCCGAGCCCTGGGACTTGGAGCTTTAAACCTGCAGTGCTGCGCATCCAGGTGGTTTTGTCCTCTCCATCCTCCCTCCCTTAATCCCTTCAGGGTTGACGAGTCCTCTAATGTAAAAAAAATAAACCCTGCAATCTGGTAGGATCACATCATCCAGTAATGCCCCTCTAACTATAGATCTAGCTACCAGGGACTTCATTCTAGTTTCTTCAGCGCTTTTAAACAGGCTATTTCAGTGTTTGATGACAGCAGAGTGGGGAACATCTACACAAACACATATTTTTCCCCACACGGCAGCCAAACCACACCCGTCCTTGGAGATGGCAAGTACTCACAAAAATACCGGTGCCACTCTGTAAAACAGTGTCATCCCGGGTCTCTTCTGCTCTTCTGCATCCCGGGTCTCTTCTGCTCTTCTGCTAAACGTGGTTCAGAATGGCTCCTAAAAATTCATGGTCTGAAAAGTGAGCTGTCCTGCACCTGTTTAAAGCTCAAGAAGCTTTAAATAAATACCTTGAAGATGTGCTGAGGCTGGACTGGGAACCACTACATTTCTTGGAGAGCTAGCATGGGTTGTTTGGCTTGTTCAGATTAGCTGATGAAATTAGAATAATCTTTATATGGTTTCCTCCTTTATTTCTGAGTGTGGGATGCAGGTTTTAAAAAAAACAAGGCACAACTCTGTGACTAATGCCTCAGCTTACAGGAAGAATCAGAAATGACAGATATCTTGGGCTGCCATTACAGTGTGAATGTCCAACGTACTGAAACAACTCGACGGGACCCAGAGCAGGTATATTCCTACAGTGTTTGAGAAAAATATTTTTATTTTTCCCTACTGTTATCTTGAGCAAATTCCCACAACTCCTATTTCTTTAAGACACTTAAGCTAAGGAGGAGGCAGCTGAGACAGAAGTAAAAGGCATCCTGAAAGGTATCAACAGCAGACTGAAGGCAAAGCTGTTTCACAATTTCTGAAACTTTTCTTAAGCTTGTCCTGAAAATGCCAGGTAAGATCCTAATGCAGAGTCCTCCTAACGAGAACCACTGGCGAGTAGGAGCATCTTGGCATTACGCTGGTTTAGGATTCGCCAGAGAGGAAGGAGCAAACTTAGCCCTAAGCAACTCCACGCAGCCAGTCGGGGTGAAACGGGTACGTTGGCAACACGGGAGAGTACGCTACTTGTTAAATGTCKTGTGTTAGACTGCAGTCAAATGAGACGGTATTAGCAACGTGTAACATTTTCAGCGAGGGTCGCTAGGTAGTGCTGGCCGCTCCCTGGACACACACCACCTCTGCCCACAGACGGTCTCTCAGAGACACAGCAGAGAAGCAGGGACGTCCCTCCCCAGTCGCCATGACCTCCCCAGCGAAGGTGGGGAGGCTGAGGTCTCCAGGAGGTTTCACCTGCGCTCGTCCCACTAATCTAATTTCACTCACCCCCCACCCCTGCTTCTCACTAAAAAGAAAACTCATGACCTTCCACTCTGAATAAATAAATAAATGCATAAATAAAAGTCACTTCAACTGCAGGAAAATATCTGCTCTTAATTGAGCATGTGTTTTCAGAGCTGCCTCCTCCAAGGGAAATTTCTTTGTTAAGCTTTAATTCCATTTCATTTTGCTGATCGTGTCTGCCATTTTCTCCATTAGAGGGCTGCAGAGCAGTGTGTTACAGTGTTTTACAAACGGATTTAAACCTGTATATGTACTTCGGGCGTAATTTCCTGCTGTATAGCTCTCCTGAACTCGATGGGGTGTAAAACTGGTGCAATGCACAGAGAAAAAAAAAAAATGTGCAGCGCCTCAGAATGCATCAGTGCTTTGGGTTTTGCTGACGAGATTAAGAAACACCGAGATGCTAAGACAGAATTTTAAATACACGTGTGACAGGTGAGGCAGATAAGTAAGTTAATTGCTGCTTGTGTGTTTGAACACAGAGTAATTGGTCAATAGGGTATGTTTCCAGAGTAGTGAAGTGCATGAGCAAAGCACAAGTAGAACTTTAAATCCTTCCTTAGAAACTATGCTTATTCTAGGCAGAAGTTAGTCTCTAACACTTATAAGAGTCATAAACGTTATATTCTCCATTATGCTCCAGTTGTGGTGTTGGCGAGCTAATTGCTTGGACTGAAATTTTCTAGGGTAGATGTCTTCCTCGGCTGAACTTTCTTCTAAAAAAGAGTCAGAAAATAAAGCTGAATAAAAATATGGAGTGCGCTGGGGGGCGTTTCAGCCCACACCTAGAAACTTTGGCAGTTGAGCTCTGTGAAATTCCCACATTTCAGAGCATGACCCACGTGGCAAGGGGGAGAATGGTCTCGATCCTCGGCACCTGCCTTTCGTGGTGTTAGGACGGTGCGTGGTGCCAGCAGGAGGAGCGTAATCCCACTGGCAGGCAAAAGCTAGACTAGGGGGAAAGAAAGACACTGGCACGGGTTAGAGAAATAAAGGAAACGTGGAGTGCCAGTGTGAGCAGGGAAAGGCGTTGGGGGGAGATGCCTCAGAAGACCAGAAGCAAGAACTGGCAGCTGCACAGCAGGAGTGAGGTGATCCGGGAAAGACGCGTGGGAGTGAACCTGCCAGAAACGCGGTGCCTCATCAGGAAAGAAGGAATACTGAGACCAAAAGAAAATGGTTCACTAATCTCCCATCCGTGAATTTAATTTTGGGAATGGCTGGAAGAGAGACAGACAGATGGACCAGGGAACAACATTGTCACTGAAAGCGGCATTTACAAAGGTTGAGATACGGTGGCACGGGCAACCTTAGTACTTAGTGTTTTGTAACTTTGAAATGCTTTGCTCTCCAGACCTCAGTGTTTATTCCTTGTTTCTTGTCATGCATGTTGTAAATTTAATTCATCTGAGCAATTAACTCATTGAGGCAGGGACTGATTTTTTTTGTTCTGTTTTTGCACAGCACTTGCTGCAATGTGTTGTGGTTCCTGGCTAGTGCCCTTACATGTCGCTAATGCAAACAGGCAATAGCACATTGATGGAGGTAAATGTGAATTCCAGCAATGGAGGAGGGTGGTTTGATGCAAAATACTGGGATTATATCCGGTGCAGCAAGCAAAAATAACAAGTGGAAAATTTAGGGTGAGTACCAGCAAGTCTTTCTGTAAGTAGTTAGGCGAGGCGGTTTGGCAGCCCATCAGGGAAGCAGCAGAAGCCCCTCAGCTGGGACCCGACCGAACATGAGACAGCTACATTCAGAAAGCGCAAGCCTGTGTGGGGAGGCAGATGTGCTGGATGGTCTAACGGGTCCACTCTGTCTTTAACTTCTCTGATTCTGCACAGCCTTCCCCAAAAGCCGGCACAAAGGTTTGTCAAAAGCCGCAATACATATTCATGGACATTTTTGGAGCTGCAAAGTATGAAAAGAAATCAAGTCGTTCTCATCCATGGACTGAAATTGAGAGTACACTCTAATCCAAAAGGATACCAGCTCGCAGAGTGGTGTATGAAAATCTTATAAAGCTCTGCAACACTCCATAAATAATTTTCAAACAAGAAGCTTTTTGTTTCAGCGATGGCAATACTAAAAGGGAAGAATGGCAAATAGCCGTCAAAAAATGGCTGAAACAGCCTGCACTCTGTACCGATGTTAACTTTAATCACTGCAAGAGTTACACACAGAGTTATCAGTCATTTATTAGAAACCACAGATGATCATTGCAGAGGTTTAGATTAACGCGGACCGGAGCCTGGTACCTTGCCAGTGGGGCACCATGTGACAGGCAGCCCATGGAATAAACAGTCTGGCACATCAGTGCGCTATAAATCCTCCAAATGAAAGAAATTAAAAAGCTAGGAGCAATTTTGAAAATGATTTATGATTGGAGGTGCACTTAGAAGTACTTTTATTGTCACAGGAACATCTCCTTTCACATCCTTAAGGTGACAGACCCGCTCTGCTTCCCTCCGAATTTCTTGGGCTACCTTGTGACTGCGCGTGGTGCGGAGGCGAGCACTGGGGGGGGAGCGCGCTGGGTGGTGAAGGGCATACGGGCACTTTAGCAGCACCCCCCCTGTTGTGAGGGTTAGCTTTGCATGGCCCKAGGGTGAGAGAACTGCAAATCCCTTCTGACTTTTTAAGTATGCGAAAGGACACTGGTTGTGAGGTGTTTTGGTTTTTTTTTTTCCCTTTTACAGCTATACCATAACCATGCTCCTAAGTGCATGTATAAACATTTTATAACATGGATTTGGAATAACGCTTGAAAAATAAACTTAAGAATAGTTCCCAAGCAGAAGGTATTCTTATCAAAATAGCAGTCTGTTGCAAGTCAACCCTTTGCTCCATACGCAAAAAGATGCCGCACTATCTGTTAGTGTACTTCTAGTGTAAATATTACTAAATGTTTCACTAAAATACAATTTTAGTAATAATATAGGTATGTTTTTTTAAACAAAAAGTGTTTTCACTATAAAACTGAAAGGCAAAAGATTGTGGTTTGCAGGCAGAGTACTCTGTAGCCTGTCTAAAGAATAGCAGTGATGGTGTGAGTGAAAGCCTGGATATCTTGTATATCCAAAATATGGGCATGACGGTTAATCCTGCCCCAAGCCAATGATACCCTGGGCCGTGGACACAAACCTACCTGCAGCATTGCTGCCTTCCTGGTTTCTACTTTGGGCATGCCTTCAGGCACTTGGCCTTGTGCCTCTTGTTCTTCTGGAGTGGCACTGGGGTGTCCCGCACTGGGGTGTCCCGCACGGGGTGCCATGCACACCTACCCAGCAGGGCCAGCTGGCTTGGATACATTTGGATTAGCAAGCCTGTCTGATCATTACTGCTTTGGTCCACAGCTGGAACAAAACTTTAAAAAACATAGTCTGCATGGGTGATTATTTCAGTTAAAGGCTTACACATCTCCCAGTGTTGCCTATATCTCCTTTAGGAGATTGTGGATAYCTGTATCAATCTAAAAATATTTCCTCTGCATGTTCCCGCAGCTGACTTCTTAGAAAGGGTTAATTTTGCATCTGTCTACTGATCCTTCTGATGTTCCCGTCCTGGGACAGCGCAGCAAAACAACTTTTATAACTTGGTTGGAGGTCAGCTCTTCAAAGCCAGCAGCTCAGGATGTGTCTTATAAAATTCTGCGTGTGTTTGCTGAACATGACTTTTCCTTTGCTGGACTTTAAACTCCTGCAAGGTTCTTTCACCCTTTTTGGGGGGGCCCACACTCACTTAGACCCACTCACATCCCCACCTCCATCAAGGCTAGGCAGTGCCTCCTCCCCGGGGACGCCGTGAGTGGACTGACGGTACAGGGCACGATGCCTGGGGACCTGCACCACAGGTGGGCATATGTGACCKTATGGGGTCCTTCCTCAGCCTCCCGTGGGGTGGATATGGTGGGAGGGCGTAAGGTTAAAACTTTTTGGGATTAMTTATGGAAGTAATGCCTTTCTTGAATTTGCAAGTGTTTATTTACATTTTGTAAACATCTTTTGTATTGTGGTTTATCTGTTGTGCTGCTGATATTGACCCTAGATGTATAGTTCACTGACTGCCAGTTAATTACATGTCATTAGTAAATCAATAACCTGCTTTGATCCTCATTTGCTTTAAAACATATGAATTGAGCAGCTTTTCCCTGCAACAACACTGATCTTTCTCTGTCCATTTCTCAGAAATAAACCAATGACATTGTAAAGCAGACCCCCCCCCACCCCCGAATGCAGGTATCTCTTCGCATGTACCATACCTTGTCCACCACGCTGAACAAAAGGGGCAGAATGAGATGATAAAAGCTAAGGGAGTGGCCACTAAGGCAGAAGTTCCCCACGGCACTGGAAATGAAGGGTACGGCTAAGTGTTTTCCAAGGTAGCAATAACTCTGGGTGGGGGAGAAGACCAAGGAGCTCCTGCAGCACAGGGAGGGTACTGTAAGTTGTACAAATTGTGCTAAGGGAAACTGGAGGGGGAGGAGTTGTCTCAGATGGAGTGAGCACAAAGAGGGCTTTAAGCCACCCGAGCTTCCCCCCCGYGAAGCCTGTGCTGGGGCACTGCAGACCCGGAGCTCCGTAGTTCCCCGCCTCTGTACAGACCAGGTGCTAGTTTGCTCTGTGCATCTAGTCTGGTCTTGATCCCTCTGCCCATTTTACTGACAGGGCTGCTGAGCAGTGGCTGCTATGACAGTAATGTGTGGATCCCTATTTAATAAGAAATAACCTGAGAGAAATTCTCCATCTGCATAGTAGGTTAATGTTCCTCCTTTTTTTTCTAGTTTGGATTGATTTAGAAATGCTAAGCCGTAATTTTAACAAGGCAGATGCTGCTAGAAATGCAGGATGCAACAACAAGTGATTTAATCGTTGCGTTGTATTTAAAACAAGAATATGAGTAGGTGCAATGAAGGACATTTTAGCATGTATCAGCTCTATAACAAGTTCTCCATCCTAAGTGGAGGGGCATGTCTGAAACGGTGGCCTGGGAGCCAGCCACATTCCTCAATGAACCGAGGGGCTGTGATCCCACCGCACAACCCTACGCCCCCCCAGTTTGGTATTTCGGCATTAGAATCTGACTTGCTCGTGTACGAAGTGGCTTTGTTAGTGGGTCTGCCTGTCCCCCGCCTCATGAAATCCACATCAAATCTCCCAGCGGACGGACTGATCTTCATTCTTGGAGAGAGATCTCACTTTCACAGTTTGTAAGGATGTATGCCTTGTCTCGCGGGGCCTTTTCCTCCCTCTCTCTCTCTCACCCACCCCATCAACACTCCAGCATGAAAACGGGATGCCATCAGGCGCAGTTATTAATACACAATAGAAGTGCCATGTGCGATTGTCTGTGAATGCTCCAGTGTTTTATGTAATGCAGATTTAGAGATTTCATTGTAAAGTCATTTTAAACTCTGAACTAATGGGTAGTTTGGCAACAGCTTCTAAGTATGAAATCATTATTAATTCCTGTAGTACCATAATAACATTGATTTAGATGAACTCTTATAACATAGAAATTGTATAGTATTTAGCTGTAATTAACGTCCCCTAATTAGGAAGTGTTGCCAAGTACTTTTCTCTGCTGGCTCTGTTGTGCTTAAGTGCAGCTGGATGAAAATTAACCACAAAGGGAACAGCTTGTGTTTTATGTGAAGTTTGCCTTTGATTGATTAAAAAAATATTCCTTGGTACTTTATTTTATTATCAAAAAGGGTACACTGGATTATCAATGTTACAGAGAGCCACAAAGTCCACATGCYGTAAACTACACACACATTTGCATAGTGTATAAGCCAAATGACTTAGCTATACATTCAGAAAATTCACAGATTTATTTTGTCTCAATATCACAAGTTACCATAATAAAAATGAATTGATTTTAATGTGACTGTCATTAATAAAGTCTGTAGAAACTTAAGCAGAATTAGCATAATTTCATGTCCACTCGGAGGAAAGAGGAGTCATGCACTGCAAGCTGAGAGGCATTTGTTGATGTGAAAAATGCTGACATTTTTGGAAATTCAAATTATAAATGAAATACTGCTGTCAGTTTACTGTGCAACTTTGTAGCATATGGTGCTTCTGCTGGTGGGTGTTATTTCAAAGTTTGCAAATCACACTATGAGAGTGTCCCTCTGGTGAGCTTTTGCAACGCTTCGCAACTGTGAATCAAAAGTGACAGTACAGAGGAAGAGGGACTAAAAAAAAAATTTCTCTCTCTAAGTCAGTAGAACAAAGTACATGATAACTTAATACATTTTTACAGGGGGAAAAAGGAGGCCAACATGTTAAACCTAAAAGAGATCCAGTGCCTCCATTCTTGCAGAATAATGCACAAAGTCTTCTAAATTGTTAAAACAAAAATATGGTTTCTCTCTCCCAGTTTCTTTGACTTTGATATGACGAGAGAATTAAAACAACTGGCAGATAGAATATATAATGGTTCACTTTCAAAATTAGGAAAGTTGCTTCAAGACATAACGCAATCTCCTCAGAAGGTCCAGATGTTCCTTTTACCCATCTCTCTGAAAAAAGTTTCTATGACCACAAAATAGCATTCGCCATTTGAAAAGCATTTGTCCACCCGAGGCTGTCAACACAGAGGAAAAAAGCCAGGGGAAAAAAAAAAAAAAAAAAAGTTCTGTGTTAGCCCAGCAATGAGGATTCCAACTAATCTGATAAAAAGCATACACTGATAAGGTAAATTTAAATAACTAAAATACAGTGACATCCTACACCATAGTTTTCAAACATCTGCCACCCAGTGACCCCTTTAACGTGCATATACACTATCAAGAAGTGAGCATAAAACTTGGATTCATTGTGATTTGATCTGACCGTAGTTGCTACTTGTYGTTCTGCTTCGGGTAGTGATTTTTGGCACCAAGATGGAACCGTGGGTGCACAGTACAGACCTCATCAATTTGCCAATCAAGCTGGCTGAGAATAGAAAGTGATGGAGCTGTCAGTAGCGGTTCAACCATAAGCAATTCTAAACTAAGCAATTTGGAAATTTAAATAGTTATAATGACCAAGATTCTCTACATTGGCCCTTAATTACTGGAATGTCAATTCAGCTGAAAATTGCCTTTCCCAGGTAATGATAATTCTTAGAAAAGTCTTTGCTTATACACCCACCCATAGCACTCATTAAGTCAAGCTTCTTCCTTTTGACTGAAGAGCTGTCAATTTTACGTGACATCACCAATCACCTGCCATCTAAAAAATCTCTAGGCTGTCTTGCTGAAGGCAGGCTTATTCTCTTTTAGCTGTAGCGCACTGCATGGCAGCACAGCCTGCTGTTACAAGCAATGTTGCACCAAATGAGGGTAATGAGTTACCCAGTCTTGGCACCGCTAAATGATGAGCCACTCAGATTTGGTTGTTGGCATCTTGGGTGAAACCTAGGGTCCGTGAAATAGCAGTACATGTTTTATGTGTGAAGGGAAACACCACTACCCAGCCCTTCACAGCACTCAGCGCTGGAAGAGAAGGTTGACATCCCCTCCATCACTTCTTCTGGAAAGGAAAGGGAGAGGGAAGTTGCTGGATTCGCTATATCAGGGGGCTCCCCCTGAGATGGGCATAAGGGATAGAGATGGGTGGAATGAACCTGTGGTGCATGAACGTATCCCTATGTATTCCATATATCGTATTTATTACATTTCTTTTGCAGCAATCTGCTATTTCCGATTCAGAATGATTGCATTGCAACTGTCCATGTTTATCTACATTGGTGGACATCACTAGTTGTTTTCTTTTTGAGAGAAAAAGCATGAAAAAGAAGCAAAACCATCTCCATGACCAGAATGTGTATATCAACAATCCATTATTATTGCAACCCATGTTAGTAATATTATTTATTTCCTGCAGAAGACCAACAGCACCCTGCAGTTGTRGGTACAGAACAGCTATGCTTTGTTCCCCTCTTCCAGTCGAACTTCTGCCTTCATATGGGTAATATGGAATTCCAGGGAAACCAAGAAAAAGTAAGAGTAGCACAATCACACCCACTGAAAAAGTCTGTCACAGATAGAGGGAATTCAAGTGCCCATGCATCTAAATTCAGACTAGTTGAAATCATTTACCGCCTCATCCTGGCAAGGTGTCATGTGCCCAAAGGCTGTATTATACCTCTCTGGACACCATGGCCAGTACGTGGCATTTTTTTATGCACAAAAAAAAGAGGAAAGGGACTCTCTTATTGGTTTGAAAGGGGGAGAGGGTTTCTTCCATGCTGCCTTCTTGACCACGACTCCTTCCCTCACCCGCCCTACATGCTGAAGGTGCCATTGACCCACATCTGTAACAGCTGCATAAGGGTTGCAATCATATTCTCGCAATCAGAACTGTTTCTTACTAGTTTGGATGCAACTTGCTCTCCCCGCTCCTGATTCTTGGCTTGCACACAATGAAATAGTAGGGGCCTTAGGCACTTTAAAAAAAAAAAAAAAAAAGCCCTCAATAAATCCCCTTAAGGGCCCATTTTAATTCTGCTTATGCTCTTGATGTGCAAGTTCTTACCCTGCTATCCCCCTAGAAGCAGTTTATTTCTGTCTGTCAGCACTGCCAAGTGACAAAATCCACTTTCCCACCCACCATGTAATTGCTCTGTTGTTGCCCTTCCCACACATGCCTGTAGAAAGAAAGCTCTTGCTTTATTTGTACTGCTGAAGTGAATAGCATCTCTTTCCTCCCTCCCTCTATGTGGCTTTCAAGTAGTCACACTGTCATTAGTTATTTCTATTCTGGAAGAGCTCCCCATCTGAGAAGGGAGCATATTCCATAGGAAGTAGAGCAAAGACCTGATCTGACAGCTCTCATGTGCTCCCAAATCCTGGAGCTGAGGAATTTGGGGGCTCTAAAGAATGCAGAAGCAAGCATTACAAATAAAGGACATTCAGCGAGGGGTAGGAAAATAAGAAAATCAAAGGACCTGGCTGCATTTTTTGATTGCATTTTTCTTATTGCAAAGGCTACAGGGCAAAGTAGCTCCCTTTGTTCTGTGCTTGCATAGTGCCATATTGTTAATTTTAGTCTATGACAGGAAAACTATCCATTGGAATTCGGTTATTTCGACTTTTCCGGTGTCTCTCGCTCTCTCTCTTCTTCATTGTTGGCAGAAAACAAAAGCAGTTCTAGAATCAGTCTAAAGTTGTGGTTTTCTTTTCATTTCTTTGRGGTTTATTTATCCATTTATTTTAAAGGTGCACCACAGATTAATTTCCCCACCTCATTCTAGGTGCTATGTGTGCAATTACAAGAAGACCACACTGCTGCTATTAACTAAATCATCAGAAATAATTTCTTCAACTTGCCTAAAGAAACTGATCCCTAACTCTTGTTAAAACTTCAAAATTCACTGAAGCATGGTTACATGGAAACAAGAAATACAGTTTCAGAACCACTCACCTCTAAGGCAAACAATGCACAATAAATTTATTTCTTAATAAAATTTTAAAATACAATAACGTAGCCTCAGATAGAACAAATTTTTGTYTTAGACATGCTAAGTTTTTCATGTAGTTTTGCTCCTCTGTGGTTTGGAAATCTAGGATTGGTAAATAGCCATAGTTACATTGTTAAATAATAGGAGAGCATGACTGTAACATATTTTGCAGTCAGCATCCTATTATATGCAGCTTCACAATTTTGCAATGTGACAACTCTCTTTGCGAAAAAAAGTCCTTAACAATGGTCTAAATCACATATTTGCTCTTCCTTTGAGTACCGGTGGTTGTCAAAACCTGTTGCACTCTAGTAGGGGAGCCTTTTAGACATATTCCAGGGCTGGCTCCATGCAGACAAAATGCATTAGAGGCCAGTCAAATACCACATCTAAACAATCACACAAACCTGCTTATGCCCACTTCGTCTGCGAGCAGTCCTGTAAACCCCATGCAGAGGTCAGCTATCCTTCTCCTCTGTGGTGTGGAGCACTGCCAGGCACAGAAAATATCAAGAGCTGGTAGAAATTAATCTGTATTTCTTCCCAAGCATGTATTTAGGATATCAGAGGGGGTGTTACAAAAAACAATGCAAAAGCCCAAGTTAGGAAAAAATGGGAAGAATCTAATTTTAGATTAGGACTAACCTTAAACCTGTCCCTCTCTGGATGCCCAGACTTCTCTCTATGCTACTCTTCCTYCCCCGCACTCCCCCTCCATCCTAGTTACTTCCTCTTAAAGCAGTCTATTTTTATTTAAACTTCTGTTTATTTAGAATTAATTAATTGATTTTTGAAGCAGCCAAAACGTATCTGTGAAGGAGCTGTATTACAGTACCATTCATCTCCTGGGCTAACCCAAAGAAATGTGTACTGGGGGAGACCCTTATTACGCTACCAATAATGATGTTCTTCTGATGGTGCTGCCATGCTGGACACTGGCTGTGCACTTTTATATTTGGTTTCCAGTCCTTCACTCTGCTTTTTTATCCCTGACAGGACCTTCTCTCTCCACTTCAGGTATTATCAAGTCTTCATAGCTGTGTCTGATTTCAACATTTTATAATCAGCTCTAAAATTTTCCATTTAAACCACAGCAGCATGGATTTGTTAATGGCAGCCTGGAAATAACAGCCTTTGTCATAAAGCCCTACATTAAAATTTTATCTTTATGGAAATATTTACATTTGGTTTTGGATAAACAGAAACCAGTTACTCACACCGTGAGTACAGATCAGTGCTTATGCTGTAAAAATTGAGGGGATGAAAAACATGAACGAAAAGGGGACTCTAGAGTATGCTCCCCAAATGACCTGCAGAACCCCCCCTCAAACCCTGTTATTTATTCCTAGCTAGTGATTTCAAAGCTGAAATRAACACACGTTCCTCAAAGTAGTTTTGGGTTGGTTCAAAGGTGATATTTCCACCAGTGATGATTTAGCATTCTCAGCAGTCCCACGGATCCAGCCCTCCTGAGAAATCACACCCCTTCTCTGAGCCCCCCAAACCTGTGGAGGTTGAGAAAAGACACCCAGATGKCTTTGTGAAACTGCATAGCCTTACCCTCTATGTAGCCTCTGATTTCTGCCAATATTACCAAAGGAAGTGCCAGATAGCATGAATAATTTCTGTAACATCAGCCAGAGCCAATAAACAGCCCCTTGATGACGACAGCTCCTCACCTGGCTTGGACCAGCAGCTGAGCGTTGCCTTCCCAGTCCCAGTCCTGGGTGTTCGTGTCACCACTGGAGCCCTGCCAGCCATCCCGCTCCCGGCAATGGCTGCGCAATCCCGTTGTCCAAGTGCAACACACTCGGAGCATCCCAAATGGCTTCTGCGGATGGCACACAAGGGGGAACTGAACGACGTTCGCTCTCTTTGAATTGTGTTGGCACTGCAGCACTAAGTGGAGTACAAACACAAAGGGTTATTTTTCAACACTCATTTCAGCAGGTGAGACCTTACTTATAAAGACAGAATAAATCAGCTATGTAAGGTGGTGCCAGTCCTGTGTTAAGAATTGAAGGTTCATATGCAAAAATGGATTTAAGCAAAACAGGACAATTTCCCGGGCTTGCGTGGCTACTGTCTGCAGCGTCTTGCAGGCTATGTAACTCAGATCCCCAGCTGCCTGACACTTACGTGCCTGTCCTCCCTGTAGGATGACTAGGAGAATGAGAGGTACCAAAGTACCATCCACAAAAAACCAGCAGTGCCCTAGATAAGCAGCTAACCAAGAGCTAGCTGACAGAGGGCCAGCAATTCGGGGGAGCACTGCCCTCCACGCAGGGCACAGCTGGGCTCTGCTAACTCTGCTTTGTGCCTCAAAGAGGCAAGTGGGGCTCATCCTCGCTTGCCACCACTGCCTGGGGGGTTTGCAGCATTACAGCACTTAACTGAGATYCAGCACAACCAGGCTTGAGTCTTTTCTCAGTGTAAGAGGACTCAGATCCACCCGTCCTACCCTAACCACCGGGCGACAGCCTAGCACCGACACCGTGCCTATACGGGTGCGCGGGTGCACGCCTGTGTGCCGTAACGCAGCCAGGAGTGAAGGCGGGAGCCCGCACTTGAGTCCTCTTCTGAAAAGCTGAAGAGCTTCAGTACTAATTGGGCCAGAGAGAGGAGAAAGAGTGTGCCTACGTAAGAGGGACCACCACTCTTCAGGTTATTATTGAGAGCTTTCCTCTGAGAGCAAGTCTTTGGTCCCAGTGCACGCTCCTAGAAAACGATCTATTTTACGTTACATGGATTTTACATGGATAAAATACAGAAAGAGCTGGGACTGGAACTCGGGACTCCCTCTTTCAAACTAAATGCCATAACCACACAGCTGGTTATGGTCTCTCTCCCTCCCTCTGGCCCAAATCATTGCTGACCCTATCTGCACCGTGGTGCAGCTCCCACAGGGAGGCTGGAAAATGGGGCTCCCATCCTGGCAATATGGGCCCACACAGGGGGATGAGAGGAAGGGGAGGTAACCGACTCAGGACTCCTCCTTTCTGGCCAAACTTCCTAACACCGAGCCACAGTACAGGTTCCAGCTGAAGACAGAACTTAAATGAAAGCAGGGGCCTCCACCACATTTCACCCTCCACCACATTTCACCCAATCTGGTAGGCACTCCCAACATTTTCAGACTCCTCCTGGAGAAGCAAATGTACGAATATATTGTTTGAAGATCTTGATCAGGCTTACGCATAAAGATAGGCAATGAGCTGTTCAGCCATTTCAAGACTAGGAAGCTGCTCTCTGTGCACTAAAGTGGATTGTGAGGTTTTTGRAAAGCTTATAAGGAGAAAACTGCCTATAAAAGATTATGAGGCACAAGCTGGGCATCCAAATAAATGATGCTTTGTAGGACTGCATTTTAGGATATACTTGACTACATTTAATGGCAATACCACTTAGGCATCCTGGTCCTTTTTCTATCTTCCCTTTTAGAGGCTGATACACCTCCCTGAGCACTCCTGAAACCTTGTTCAACTGACAAGGTCACTAAGTTTCTGCACCGTATCTCGRCTGGCTTTGATTCCCTCCTATTTTAAGCAGCCGTACGTGGAATGAAAGACAAGCACACGTTTCTTAGGCAATCAGAGGCATTTAACTTTTGGCTGTGTGACACAGGATGAGAGACGTACCCAACCTCCCAACTTCTCGCCTGAACTCACGCTTCCTTCATGGCTGACATTTATCCTTCTGCCAAGTCAAATCAAAACCTTCTCTCACAACTATCCTGAAAACCGCATTTACAACCAGTCCAAGGCTCCCTAGCCGGTGCCAGCTCTTCGTACGCCTCAGAGTGTTTGGTAGGAAGAACGGCCTTACGAAACACACCTGCTTCGGTTTACTGTACAAGAGCCTATTCTCATTTACGAGTCAGGCGTGACACTTGTGAAGACAGAGGAATTATTCCTGTATATGCTAACTCCAAGAGCAAAATACATCCCCCACTAATCATGCAAAATGCAAACCCTTTCTTTCACCTTAGGAGCCTACCACCAGCTCCAAACTTGCACCGTCCGTTGATTTAAATCACAATTCTGTAGGGTAAAATTTGGCACATGATGCCCTGTACTAATTTAGGAGGAAAAGAGAGGCCTCGCTCATGAAATATTTCAGGTATCATCAGGAAATTGTGGTTACAGATGCAATCCAGGAGCATTTTGGGTTGGTAACCAAGGCAACACTTCTTGCTTCAAGACACACTTTTCTGTTGATAATCTATTGTAATGCCAGTAATTGCAGCTGACAAGGCTCTGTTTGTTGTGAGAGATAATTAGCACTTGAAATAAAGTAACAGTTTTAAATACATTGGGGGGAACCGAGTGGTGTGACCTGATCGCTTTAGAAACAAACAAGAGCTTTGGGGGCCTACACACTGTGTGATGTTAGTGGTGGCCTCCACAGCGACTGAACAATACCAACATTTATTAGGCATTGTTTAATTGGGAATTACAGTCGCTTTAGTGATGAAAACATTTTTTCTCTTTCTCACCCAAGTTATATTTACATTATAAAACACTCTWAAAAAAAAACAAAAAAAAAACCCCACAAAAACCTTCTACCTACCTTACCAAACAAAACTATGGAAGTTTTCATGTGCTTGTTCTTTTGCCTAGAATTTGATTTGTTTAAAACCAAATGTTTTAAAAACAGCCAGTGTTTTGAAGAATTGCACAGTTTAAAGAAGCCTGGGTCACTCTGCACAAGGGTGTGGAGGGAGTGTTGTTTGTTCGGCAGCGGGTATGTCCCTGGGGTCAGCAGGCATGAAAACTGCTTCAGTTCGCTGCCAGTTTATTCAAGCCATGGTTTCATGGCTTGGGTTGTTAACGCGGCTCCTTAGTCGGTGTTTGTGTTTGTGTTAGGTGGTGTTGTATCCAGAGCTAGACAGGCAAACCAGGGCTGCTGCCTGATGTAACGCGGGATCCCATATCCTGCAGAAAGAGTATTAGCTGCAGGGGAAAGGTGGGGGTCAGAAGCCACATAAATTCCCAAATTCCCTTAGGCTCCACTAATAAAGCCAGACTCGATATTACTTTTTTCTTTCTGTAACTGTGAGACACAACTGCTTGGCTCAGTGGATAGCAAGAAGAGGAATACAATCCTACTGAAACTTTTGTGCCACGGGGAATGGAAATATTTTACATAAACTTGTAGCTGTTGAAATGAGGATGCTTCTGGGATGGAGCAACACAACCGTATGGCTGCATGCAGTCAAAACTAACCTAGTTAAGGGATCTGCTTTTCCACAGTGCCCGAGCATTGTTTTTACAGTTAAAGAGAAAACGAGATTTCCTATGAAAATGAGATCAGCTTTTTTACAAGAGAAGAGCGGAGGCTCAGGCTACACAGCTTTGTCCAGGCTCACAGGCAAACACATGGCAGAGCAGTGAACTGAGCCCACGTCCCACAAGGTCAACAGCAGCAGCCCAAACCACAGGCCACATTTTACTTCTGAAAGCCAGGCTGTTTTGGGCTGGAATGGTTCAGCTCCTTCACAGAATCTCACCAAACCTGTGAAACCTCCTGGCCAGGACATGATATCATATCCAGTGTCAAAACAGAGACTGTCATGTAAATGTGTTCAACTCAGGGCTGGCCAGAAGGCAAAATCAGTACCCTCTCAAGATTTGCTCGTAAGACATTAAATGACTAACTATGGCTAGTAATACTGCTTCTTTCTTTAACRCTTCATCAAAAAGACATTATCTCTGTTATCCTCAAGATAACAGCCATATTACTTCTCCAGCAAACATTAATCGACAGTTCACATCAGAATCATATATTCATTATAGATTACTATTCACAGCCCATATAAGGCAGGATAGTCATATTCTCAGGAGTCCAAAATAATTGCATTATTTTCTTTCTACAAGTGAGGTCAGTGGTTAAAGATACCAGAACTGAATTGCCTGCGGTTTGCTAACCTCTGCTGAAGTTACAAAGGTGGCCAGCAGAGGAGACCAGACTGAAGCCCAAGGGGGTTCATGCTTCCAAGGCCAGTGGTCGGGCTTTCCCCTGCCAGCTCCCACACGCCCTGTTTTCCATACAAGTTATCTGGAAACAATCGAAAAGAAAGGTGGTGCGTTAAAACTACAAGCTCAGCACATGGATTACAGTCATCTTCTTTCTTTAGTAATCAGCAGTTTAGCTCCACCAGGCAATGTTTCTGCTTTCTAAATGCTTTGAAACACACAAAAATGTTGCATTTATAAGTTATTTAAAAAACAACAACAAATAACGATATGCAGTAGTTCCCCAGGAATTAAAAATTGCTTACAATTTGTAGCGTATGCAGGATCTTACTGCAAATCCCATCCCAGCCCCAGTTCTAAGTAGCTCATAAAAATGGCCTGTTTATTTTCTAAAACGATCTGCATAAAAGGATTAAGCTTATTTATTGTAAAAATTAACGTCTTGCTGAAACAGTAATGACTATATCATCGAGGAATGTTCTTCCCCTGAATGCCTCCCTCGGCAGTGCTGTGCAAGGAGACCCGCATTTATAGTCTCCTAGAATAAAGTTAATGCTCATAAGACTCTGCTCTTGTACGCCTACAGCTAAATCATGGTATCTAGCAGATGGTGTATGTGTGTTTCCTAATGCAATGTMTTGTATGTGTGTAGTTGTCATAATTAAATAATAACTCCCTACACCATCTCATGTAACAGGACAGCCACAGCCATATTCCCCATCAGAGTGCAGCCGTGAAACCCAGCTTGTGGGTAGATGAAGTAAGCTATAAGGAAACTAATACACAAAGTACCCCATCACCTCCTCTCAGAAATAAAACCAGTTTTTCTGGTTTGGTATGTGGCTACTCCTTTTTAAAAAGTAAATAAAAACATCTCTGCCCCAAAACTGTCGGATACTAGGGTCCCAACACATCTCTGAGATTATGTAACTTGTTCTCATCCCTGACGTTAAGTAATCTATTCTTGTGGGAAAGGAGTCYGGCCTTATATATTTCAGATTTTCCTTGCTTTTTCATGGTCATCRTCGTGACAGAGGAATTATGGACATCTGCAGGAGAAGTGCCTGTGAGACAAGGCAATTTACAGCTATCATCTTCTTAAGATAAATGCAACAGCTGCTTTTTTATATTCCTTTATGAATGGAAGACAGAATGATAGGTCTCTGCAGATATTCATTCTTTCCTTGGCTTAGGGAGAGAATTAAGTTGTTGATTACGCCCAGCAAGAAACATCTCTGTTCAAACTGAGGACAAATGTAACTTATTTTAAGGGATACGAGTTTTACAATTCCAGTATTATCCTTCAACTTTGCTGTAAAAAAATCCTTTTGCTAAGGATACTATAAATGCCTCGAACAGATGAAAGGCATTTAGCCTTTATTTCATACTAAAAATTAGAATGTGAAATCAAGAAAAGCATCTTTCAAATTTGAGTGTGCAAGTTAAACAGGAGATAGTGGGAGCTATTTACCTCTTTTGTGTGAAAAAATACAAGGAAGCTTTGGCTTTCCTTTGGCCAGGCAGCGCTCTGCCCACGGATCAGCCTCCTCCTCCTCCTCCTCCTGCCCCAGCAGGTCGCACCTCCCAGTTAACTGGTTACTTCTTGGGAGCCTGGGGAAGCAATAAGCAACACCTCCCTGTGGTTTCCTCTTCTGTAAGGTGGCACAGCAATAGCTGATCATCCTTTCCCCCTCTCCTTCAGCTTCAGAGAACTGAAAATTAAAACCAGGAGTCAGTTCTAAACTTTGCAAAGGGCTTCATCCTCTTAGCAAACAGATCACTCCTCCTCTATCTTCAGGACGCTAATATCCTCTTTTAGGCTTGAAAAATGGAAGACATAATTGTCTAGAACATATGAATGAATATCTCGGTATTTTTATTTCATACAATGATCATTTTGCTTCACATATGTGAGAAAAAAAGAAAAATTCCACCTTTAAATTTCACATCATATATTCTAATTAAAAGTAAAGGTGAGCTATTGCCACAGGAAGCTCATAAAGACAACAAACTCACTTTTTAATTTTACTCCCGAAGTTTACATTATAATACATATTCATGCCATACTCCCTTCACAGTGTAACTGCTAGAGAACACACTGTAATCTGTTTAAGAAGAACATGAATCAGACTGATAAAAATAATTGGCTGAATTTTTCTTTTAATTTTTTTTTAATGTTTTAAATAAAGCTGTCAAAGGTTCCTGTGGTAATGAAGAGCTTTGTTGTTATGACAACTGCTTATTTCTTTGCCTTTGAAGAAGTCTGCAATTTGATAGGTAAAACATCAGGAATAATTAAAACAAATGGTAAGTGAAGAAAAACATCTGCTAGGAAAAATCCCTACCCGAAATCTTAACAATCATCTCCCTTGTGAAGTGACAAAGTTCAGATGGGCGTTCGGGTAACTCCACGTCAGAAAGCCCCTTCGTAAGGGGCACATATACGTTATTCATGTGACTCTTCCTCTTTCTCTCCAGCGTATATCATTATCAAACAAAGGTCCCTTCAGAAGTTAATTCTGCTTCTTCTAATGATTTATTCTGCTCCTCCATTTTAAAGCGGTGATCGTTTAAAACATGACCTCCAAGTGTTTGGCAAACCATGCTGGTGTCTCCTGTGACACRTCCCCCTCTCACTGCAGGACAGGGACTGGGGAATGGTGAGCTCTGGGCAAACTGGTGTGAATTAATAGGCTTTGGCAACCAGCAGGGCTTCCCTTTAGAAGTGAAGGTGGACGTTGCCAAAGAGTCCTCTAGTGAAGATGGAGCGATCCTCAGAGCACTGACCGGGGATGTACYGAGGGTCTTGGTGACTTTGATGAACCTTCATATGAGCAGCTAGGGCTGTCCACAGCTGAGAGCATAAGCAGACAGCTTTGGTGTTGACAGCCACACACAGGCAATGGATCTTGACATGTAGTGATCAAAAGTATTTCTGCTGTTTGGGGCTAATGTTAGACGCAAGGGGGAAGCATACCATAAACAACTACTGAAAATTTGGAAAAGTTTTCCCCAAAGCAATTTTTCCCCTCATTGTTATCTCATGGGCTGTCATCCCAGGAGACGTGTGGCTGTCAGACTTTAGTCATTTCTTATGTATGATAATTACTCTGCTCCACTTTGCAAACTGYAAGACTTAACCCCATAGATGTAATATGACAGAAGGGATACAAATGCACGCTCCTGGCTCTATAATGCTAATAAACTTGGTGTTTGGCAGTAAGCTATGATGATACATGCTGCTCGGAGACTGGAATCGGGAGTGCTAACATTCCTGCTGTGTGTCTGACTTCATGAGAAATAGGACACTTTGCAGTAATTTCTGTAGCTTTACACGCCAGCTCGTACTGCCAGGCACACCAYGGTCTCATTTTGCCATTCTTTGCGGCACACTCTGCTCTCCATCGCTCCATCCTCTTGGAAATAATCCATTGCTCTTAAGCAGCAGAATTTTAACCACTGTCTTGCTTTGCCATCGACATTTAAGAACCTGCATTTTTCATGAGGTCTCTTCTTGATACCTCTGTGCTCCTCATTCATTCAGCCAAGATACTCCTACCGAAAGCGAGGATTTCAACATCCCTATCAAGAAAGTGCGGTCCCCTCTTGCTACCCTTTTCTATACTGAAAGATTTCAGACATCCGAGAGAAGATGATCTTCCTGAGAAGATGATCTTCCTAAGAAGATGGCAGGATTTGGAAATAGAAGCAGTAGTTGAGCTGTTGCAACTGTAAATTTTTCTGAAGCTGCTGTAGGAGCCTGTGGTAGCTTAAAAAAAAAAAAAAAAAAAAGCCCCCTGAATTTTACTTACCTTTTTTCCCCTGCAAAGGGCTGCATTCCCATGTTAATGACATCTGAATTGCCAGGCTGGACACTAGATGGTGCTGGGACAGCGGTTTGTCAGGAAATTTAGTAGGAAAATTCTGGGTGAAAAAGCACAGTAGGTTGTAAATGGTTACTTGCCAATAAAACATTTGCTCTGGTACAGCTAATCCATTACTATCTGTCTTTGTTAGACTAACCCRCGTGACTGGACACCATTAGCTGGCAGCGGGAACACCTAATGCTGCCTTTCGCCAACCTTGTTTCCCATACATCCATAAGCTGTCAGAAGCATAATGCTCCTTTTGCCAATCTGTCACTCTTCCCCTCCCTCTCCCGTCCCCTCCCGGGAGGACACCAGCCTGGCTGCCTCCGGAATGCAGAGAGAAAGATGCTCGAGAAGTTTTCCTGCGCCAGCCCTGCCCCTGGGGCAGGAGGGAGGCAAGCGAGCGGGACTGCTACCTGGTCGCTCTGCACCTCCTGCCTCGCCCCGTGCCCGTAATAGCTGTTTGCGTGGTTGCACAGCTGGCCAGGTCGGGGAGCTGATTTGGTTTTAAAACAACCATTTCCCACCATGTCCTGAGGTTGTTTTTCAGCCGGATCGTGTCCCCCACCCACTGCATCGCCCACACGAGCGTGCCAGTGCAGGGTGCGGGTTCAGCCCCGCTCGCTGTGGCTGCAGCAGCGCTGCCGCTGACCGGGAACACACAGCCCAAGTCGCCGTGGCCTGGTAACAAAGGTACCAGAAATGGCAAGCTCTGACAGAGGGCTGGCAGCTGTCAGCGGACAGGAGGACCCAGCTTGGCTCCCCGCTCTCCTGAGCAGCCCCCCGCTTGCAGGGGTGCAAGGCGCTCCCCCAGGAGCCGCGGTTCCCTYGCAGAGGTGGGACGCATCCTCCTGCATCTGCATTAAGGGTGTACGGTGCTCCAAAGGTTAGGGCAGCTGACACACACCGCAGACCGTGACGGCGTGCGAAGAAACCCAACGCAGCTATATTCAGGAGGGCTGCAGCAGCTTGTGCTCCCGGAGGAGTGGGTGAATCCGGTGACAAGAGGAATGAATAACGTTTAGAAACCAATTAGTGGGAAAGACTTGCTTTCTTTGATCTGGTCTTAACACCCAACTAAAGTGTTTCTCCTCACTTACGGGGTGCTACATGAGCGAGAGCCCTCTCATCACACTGTCCGCCCGCCCCTCTCCCCCAGCCTCCAGGCAAACTGCACCCCCGTATTTACAGACAGCAAATGAGATTAATTCCCTGGGGTGGGGTAGGTGCAAACTGGACACAGCTTAGCCTTTTAATAAATATATTCAGAGAAAAAGAAGAGTTTGAAAGAATAAATCCTGTAGTCTTATACCTAAGGATTGGCTGAAACTAAAAAACTCAAGGGCCATTTCATTTTTCATGTGTACAGTTACTTCCTAACTACAACAATTAGGTTGTCTCTGCTTCAGCCTAAATCCTTTTACCCAAAATATTAGGAATAACAAAGTGGAGAGGCCCTAGAGATCCTGTACTTGGTGCTTTCTATTGTCAGAGAGCACTATCTGGAAAATGAGGACCAGTTTAAGGCAAATTAAAAACCAAACCAAAAACTTCAAGAATAAAATGCAATTTCAGAATAACTAACAGCATACGGCAAATAAATAAGCATTCCTGTGAGCGGTGCATGGAACCTGGAGATGATACCTGGCTTAACTGTATACAAGGCCTGTTCCCAGACACAAGAAATTMATTACAATATACAATACAAGGGATTGGTTATTTTTCCTCTTTTTTTTTTTCTTTTTTTTTTAATTGACAAAGCACCGCTTCATGGCAAGCGGAAAAGTTTGTGTAAGAATACTCCAATTTCAATACTTTTCTCAATGAAATATCTAATCTGGAGCAGGCAAACAAAGATCTGAAACCGCACTTCTAGGTAAGTGTCCAAGGGGTGTAAAGACTGCTCTGGACACACTTTTGAGTCCAAGTTTTTCCTCAAAACATTTTCTCAGTCGCTGGCAGATGTCTTGGCACAGAGTGGAAAGAGATCTGAAATCTCAGAATTGCAGAGAAGAACAAACATGCTCTCACCCAGGAAAGGCACACACTAAAGTTAGTGTTTTGACCTTTGGGTACTTGCGTTATGCACAACACGACACCCATCACATCCTCATTCATCAGTCGCTGGCGGCAAGACAAACATCCTTCAGCGGATAGGGCAGGAACCGGGACGTAGCRGCAGGCTGCATCCATCCTGTCCCAGTTAACCAATAACTGAGTAAATGGTGGGTATTTGTAATGGCTCCCTCAGATGAAGAAACTATTGAGATCCAGGCATGCTGTCCCCCAGCCAGCACCCTGCAGGCAGAAAGACCTCGATGACCTGGAATTGAAGCCTGGGAAGTTGTGAGAAACACGCAGAAGATTCAGCTAACAAAAAAGGTCGACTCTCCTTGCCAAATCACACAGTGTCCTCTGCATGGGTGCCTGCGGCATGAAAGAGGTTCTTCAATTTTTCTCATATCATAGATTAAACTAAGTAGGAATGTATTCTTAATAGCAAAGATGACCATTTATACATGGGAAAATTCAAACTAGCTATCGTGATTTATATCTGTGTCTTCATCAGTCAAATTAGCTTTCACGGATAGACAAGCCTGTGATGGAGCCAGGGATAATATCACATCAAATAGTTTTACAAAGTCATTAATTACTAAAGGTCAGAACAATATTACATAAATCTTAAAGTGTCCTGTAATRGAATACCCTCTGTTTTGCCTATTATAGCCAGACTGTGAGCAGCTTTCTATGGATTTCTTGCCTTTCCCTACTCCACTCTTTCTTGTATGCAGGGATCTTTCAAGACAATAGTTAATACACATTAAAAAAGAATTTAAAAAAAAAAAAAAAAAGGCAAGAGTAACTTGGTGGCTGTTTTGTTATCTAAATGAGTAGTCCCAGATGACCACCTTGTTAATGCACACTATAAAATATATTGTCCCTGCTTGGTGGATGTAAAACAAACACAGAGATTTGTGGGTTCTGGCAGTTGCTGCTTGCTCAGTAATGCTCGTGCATCTTGTCACAAATATAAAATGTAGATTTTTTTAATATATAAATATTTCCAGCTTGGCAAAGTGATTAAAGACAGAGGATATCCATCTTCAACTATCCAAAGGCATAAAAATGAAAAAAGGAAAATATTAGCAATAATTCACAAGGGGATGGGTCAGAAGACCCAGATGTGATTATGGTTTTTAGCCTTTGGAAAAAAAAAACATGGTTAGCGTGACAAGAACCGGTCACCTGTGACTTCAGGAACACACATTAAGGACCCTGTCCTCTTCTGGCCTTCAAACCCCCTGCCCTAAGTGCACTCACAGCTGAAGGACACAAGCTGGCCGCGACCCACGGAGCCGGCTGCCGYTGCCTGTGCTGCCCCCGCCGCACAGCCTGGTCCCACCCACCGAGGAGCTCCCTGCTGCGGTCCAGCAGTGATGAGCTGCGAGACCACCAGTTGCTGCACAGACATACAGATTCAGAGAGCCGGTAAAAAGCCCCAGGAGCAGCAGGAGCGCTAGGGCCCGAGATGGGTCCCCAGTGCCCTCCAGGACTTACCAAGCCACCGACGCCCGGTGGAGGAGGGCGAGCAGCCCGCCCGCGCTGGGGGGAAACAAAACACACCCCCAGGAGCTGGCTGCTGCTTCAGGCTGGGTGAAAGTGCTGCTATGAGGTGTGTACTGTTGTATACCCCCTTCAATTAGTCCTAGAGAGAGAACAAAGATAATTACACAAAGCATTAATAAGATTTGAAGTCCTTTTGGTAATGACCAGCGAAATCAATGCAACCACAGCTGACACGGGCATCAGCGCAGAGCTGCTGAGCAAAACTTCAGGGCATGAGGCGTGGATCCTCAGACACAAAATGAGTCACCGAAAACTGACTCACTGACAATAGCCAGCCTGCTGCCTGCATTTATTGCAACGTGTGTGCTTGCAGCAGGTGACTCTGGCGTTAGTGGGGGCGGGGGAAATAGTATCCATAAACAACTCCTTGTAGAGTCGCTCTTAAATGCCTGCAATCCCTGCTTGTTCTATTGCTTCCCTTTCAGTGAATGAGTGTAACTGTGCTGTCATTCCGTGCTCCCCAGGGATATTTATTAGACAACAGCCAGCAAATYACCTTCATTATAGCAACCAAATGCAAAGCCTCGAACGATGCAAAGATCTTTCAAGTTTACCGGCAGCGCTTCCAGAGAAAGAGAAAGCGAGTGTGAATTTAGTTTTGTTCTTTGCATCCTGTCATCCCTCAACATCCAAGGGCTTCAGCTCGCTGCAGCCGGACTGTTGAGGACCCCCACAGATTAACACGAAGCCAGAAGACGGTAAGAGATGATCAGACGGCAGTCACAGAAGCAGACGCTTAAAGGATCTTTTCATTTCACCAGGTGATGGACCTGATATGCTAATTGAAACAATATCTGTGTCTGCTCGTGCGATTTCAAACCACTAAAGCTCTGCTTTTGACACAGGCACGATAAAAATAAAGTCCTCTTCAAAAGAGTAGTAGTGACCTCATTCAAACACGTTCATTTTCATGAAAGGTAAATATGGCAGACGAAGTAGTGATGTTAGCAGTTTGTTCCTGGGAAGTAAGGGGGGGGGAGGGGGGGGGAGAAAAATCATCACATAGTTTGTCTTTCCACCAGGCTGATTTCCTTTAGCAGCCTGAATAAGCAATTGGCTACTAGCCAGCTGCAGTGAATTTGTCCCATGTTTGCAAGATCAGTCAGTGAGCAAAGCTGTTTTCAGTTAATAAATATTTGATTTACAAGGTACAGTAAGTAATAAAAAGGGGAGTTTAGCTGCTGGGAGATTTGTTTAGCACTTTGGTGGGGATAACTAACAACCAGCTTTGGTTGTTTTTCCTCCTTCACATGGCCAGTGGGCAACCAACTTTATCAGTCTTGCTGCATTACACCTYGTAGTAAGCAGAACTAACGCACTGAGCAAAACAGAGGTGGACTGGGACATACACCGTGCCTTGACAGAAACACAGCTGAAGGGAACACTCTTAGATTCTCCTTTCTTCTTCTCTGCGAGTAACCTGTGATAAATATTGCATTTCTCAGTATCATTGGGAAAAATCAACTGTTTGATCCTTTCCATATGATATAGGTAGCTACATATGAGAGAGGGAAGGATATAAAGTAGCAGGTAACAGAACAGCCAGCAGCATTTTATCAAAAGAGAGAAGACCCCAGAAGACACTAATCAGCCAACTACCAGTCCTGAGTATTTTGGATAGAGCTGGAAAACAAAGTGGGCATATACGCAAAAAAAAAAAGGGGGGGGAAAAAAAAGGCCTGTGTTTAAAAAACCCCAAACCAGCTATGATATATAAGGTAGCATTTTTTTACATTTTAATTTCTTCCTAGAGTACTGAGCCTCTAGGTGGGGATGTGGTAATGCGGGCAAGGCAGGGAACAGAGCATCAGGAGACCTGAAGAGCAATGCCGAGCACAGGTGAGCGCGCTCTGCATGCTGAAGGAGCCAACACTTCTGTCTCTGGTGCGCAACAGACCTCCCGTGTGACCATGGGCACATCACCTAGTCTTTCAGATCTCCAGTTCCCCCACTTGTAAAAAGACTGACTCTCCTACCCCCTGCTCAGGCTCTGTAAAGGACTTTTGAGTTGTGTAGCAGGTACTAAAAAAGCGCAGAATATTATTGTTAGAGTTGTGGCTGTTCATTGCAGACCGAGGACTCTACCAGAAGAGTAATAGCCTCTTTCTAGAGGCTCAGAACAGCAGTAAGGATGTCTATACAGCCTCACCAGAAATACTGTGCATACACGGAGTTACTGATTTCTAGGATGCTGTCAGTAGTTGCATCCCAGTAACTACCAATAGGACAGAACAAAGTGTTTTCTCTGTCAAGTACAAACTAATTCTTCTGAGTTCTAGCTCTTCAGTCTATACAGCTTTAAACTGTTTTATACTGCTTTGCATAAGTTATTCCAGGTATTCGCCTAGTGAGAGCCCAAAGCAAGCCCTGGGCAGCCTGCAGGTGAGGGACAGACCACAGGTCTTACAAAGCAGGCTCTGGAAAATCGGCCCCTTCCCCCCTCCCTGCCGCACAGAGAGGTCTCAGACCGCAGCACCTGGAGAGAAGAGCAGAAGGCAGCGGTGGGTAACGCCGCACCTACCGCTGCGTGGCAGCCCCGCCGCCTCGGCTAGGCCGGCCCGCGGCCCTGCTCCGGAGGGCCCTCCTGGGGCTGGGTGGCCGGTTCCCCCCCTGCAGCCAGCAGCAAGCGCTTGCAGGAGCGGCTTTGGCATCGCTGGTGTCTAGCGGGTGCTCTGCAGCGCGGAGCCAGCCTTGCTCAGCACTGCTGCGGAGGGCCTAGCAGCTCCAGCAGCAGACGATGGCCCAGCTGGGTGACCCAGGCCCCCGCACAGCGACGGAGGAAGGTCCGTGTTCACTTTTCTACCGGTGCAGAAATTCTGGCTTTAAGTTCTGTTCCAGACTTCAGGAAAACTTCATGCCAGGAGTTTCATCGAAGCATATGCTTCTGCAAAGGAGCTTTAATGAATCAATGTTTCCTGACAAAAAATAGTTTTTGCCAGAAATCCTGTCCAGCTCCCCTATTCAGTTATCTATCTCTAAAGACCACAGTCCTCCATCTGCAAAACAAGGATAAGAATTTTACCTTCTTTTTATGAAGCACATTGGGGTCTGAGGGTGAACAGCTCACAAAATACAGAGCTATTAAAACCTGGTGCTTTCACAAACGGGTCTGACGGCTGCCACACTAATATTGGACAATAGTATTCAAATGGGCCAGACAAAGTAGTAATTTTGGCATGAATGATCCCGCGTTATATTATTTTAAGATACCCAGTCATTCCCTGGGAATTGGAGTCCAAGGGTGATGCCAAGTGCTCTGGGGAAAGGAGGGAGCAGGAGGAGGGTGTATTTCTTTCATATACGCTTTACTTTTTAATAGCTATTGGGATATCTGTTAAACTAAACTGCAACAGTTGGACCACAAATGTTTATTGTAATAACAGCAACATTATAAAACCGATCAGCCCCATCCTTCAGAAACAGGCTGTGCCTCTGTTTGTTTTCCTGTTGAGGAGGGACGTGTCCCAGAGGATCTCCCTTTGGGAACCCCTGTCTCGGCATGAAATGAGTAACACGATTTATGTAGACACTGCCAGCTTCTTTCCCTTCTCAGACAGAAAATGGCTTTATCTAGTCAGGTAATGTCACAATAAAGTAGTACAGTAGAAATTTCATCATGGAATGGTCTAAAAGAGACAGATCACCCAATCTATATTTTCACARGCTTTTTAAACAACGTGCTGTGCTCAAATGGCAGCAAGCAGTAACAAGAGGGGGGGGAAAAACCCAAATGACCACAAAACCAAACAACTGATGCTACACCACAGATTTTAAGCCAAATATTTTCATGAGGGACTGAYGACAGCATTATCAAAGTTGATCAGATTTAGTGAACCTATTAGACTTGCTTTTGGTGAGCTTTCTAAAGCAGGATTTGAGGGCAGAGGACGGGCTCTGACAGGGCTCACACCSCCCTGATAAGAACATTCAATATGATGCTCACACCCTCCCGGCACATCTGCACCCATCCGACCTTTCCTCTTCTGCCCTCGCCCCTGCTCCTGGGTCAGACCGGGGCTGTGTCCAACTGCGTTTGCATGTGCATAGATGGGGATTATTAATAGCTAATGTTTGGATAAASGGGGAAATGCAGTAAACATTTCTTTCACTACACTCTTTCAGCTTCTTCCTCTAGTCACATTTGACCCAAATCAGAGCCTCGTGGTGGGTACGCAGCTCTCTGCCCAGGTAATCTGGTACAGTACAGCAGGGCTAGCGACAATAATGCTTAACTGCATGGTTTGCAGTTAAGCAAAAGTCTGAACACAGGCAAAAAACTGTATTTCCTATACTCCCTTCATATTTCTGTTTTCATTTAAAAAAAAAAAAAAAAGAAAGAAAAAAAGAAGGGGGCCTTAGGAAATGCCACAGGAAGTTTCAWAGGAAAATTTGGGATACAAATGAGGGGGATTTGGAACCTAAAATGTTCAGTAGTGTCACTAATACTCATTAATACTTGCCCCTAACTTGGCACACCTCTCAGCTGCGTGACTAAACAAAATACTACTGTGTCATTTTGATGGGATCTTGTTTTTGAATACCTGAATACAAAGCCTTAAAAAACAACCAAGAGCCACATTAAGTACATAACACTAGTGTCACATTAGTGTCCAGAAGCTCCACTCATGGTTTCAACATAACAAGGTTTTTCAGCCTACAAAAAGCCTCGGTGGATGTTGTTTTGTATTAAGGAAAAGAACACCACGCACGATGCAGTTGGTTTGAGCCACTTTTGCCTGTCAAGGAAAGACCAATTAGTGTCTCAGAAAATAAGTTCCTTCCAAAAAATCCAGACTTTTCTTGCAGCTCACATTGGTAACTCTGTATTGCACTGTCAGTGCCAAAGAGGGATGGGAACGCAGGAATTGGTGATGGGATTTAGTAAATGAAGAGAAAGGAGGTATGTCACCACCTACAGAGATTTTTACTTATTTTCAAAGGTGCGAGTGTTTACAAGCTCTTTTCCCTCAAAAGTAAAAGCAGATCTAAAACAAAACTATGTGAATCACTATGTCTCAAATGATTTAGGCAGCCGTTGCTGCTGATGGTATCTTTGCTTCTCTACATTCATGAATAAATTCCTTAATCTTAAACCTTATAAACATAGAAGTTCATGAAAGAACCCACAAGACTCCTTTTATTTTTGKGAGATTGAATAAAATATTTATATCCCTTTGTGTCCCAAATATCAATTACTTCCTTCACCAAAAAAGTACATATGCAATGAGATTAAAAATTTACCCTACTACAAAACAATATACAATTAACTCATACATTTCCAACTTTCCTTGTCAGACATATACTGTATACATCCACATCCATCCCTATTAAACCATGCACACCATCAATACATCCTTTCAAATTTGACAGGTAAGTAAAAAACTACAGCTATTACCAGACAACACATTCACATGATCTCCTGACAGCTACAAGCACACACAGCAGTTACCACTGGAAGAAGTCAGCATTTACTAATGTGTGTCAGATGCCAGTCTGATTTTCCTAGACTGTAAGATTCCTAAAGTACTTTAGCTTCAAAATTAATTTTTAGAGAAATTTAGACAAACACAGATTCTGATCATTTTCAGCATAACCTACACAGTTCTATTTTATCATTTTTTAAAAAAATTCTATGCAATTATGTTTGCATCTATTTTCTTCTTTCTCATGACAACTTCCCCCTCCCAAAAAAGAATATCCAGCAAAAACCCTTAAAACTTTATCCCAGTAAAGATTTCAATTTTTTCTCTTCTTCTGGAATAGAGAACATGAAATTCAATAGCAACATTTGCTTTCATCACTGCATCTTACATGGGAGGTATGAGGAATTTAAAATTTTACTTAGAATTAAGTAATAATTTTTACATGCCTAGAGAAATACATCCTCCACAATAGTCTTACAATAACATAGCCATGAAAATCAGTGGTATTAAAAAAAATTGCTCAATAAATTACCTAGTTAAAAAAAAAAAAGCAAATCAACAAATCCAACCAGGAAATCAATGCTCACAAAGCAGAAGCAGCACTGCAAAGCTGCGTTGCTTTTTTTTCTTTTAACCCTATATCATGCTCAAAATGTTTCTCTTTAGAAAGTCTCCTGAATCTCCCTAAAAGTTAACTTTAGTGATGTTAATATTCAGACGGCAGGAACAAAGAAAGACTGAGAAAACAATATGTGAAATATATAGTGAAATGCTGTTTATGAATACCAGATCATATAGAAAAATACAACAGTTAACCAAAATTTGTTTTCTAGTACAGAAAGTTAAGGGGTGCTTTTCAATTATTTTTTTAAAATGAAATAGCTATGATACAATCAAACATCAGCTGGTCACAGTTAAAATGGCATAAACTAATGTAGATTTTCTTCCAATGTGCAAAACCCTCTATACCAGTAGAAATTTTCTTCATACCTATGAGGAAAGGGATCCTACTGCTTTAATATCAGACATGTTCAAAGAGCTACGCTTTTTGTGTTCAAAAAAATCCTCCAAGTTCATAAAAGKTTTTTTTTCAGATACTTAGTGACATCACCTCGCTAAGCAGTGCCTTTAGGAAAGCCCCCATACAGCTTCTGTTGCTTCTGCTGCCCTCTCAGATTTAATTTTTGCAGTTAGTAATGGCTCAGACCAACCTAAGACGAACCACAAGGTTCTYGAGCAGAGGGCAGCAGAAAGAATGAGGGGAAAGGAGGAAAGCACTTTTGAGAAAGAAACTCCCCCAAATCTGTGTATCTGCATTCCCACAACCACACCCACAAACAGTGTGTCATTTCTCAGTTGTAGATCTGAAGTGGCCATCATTTCCAAGATGAGAGGAAGACAACTGCCTGACCTGTTGTATACTCCCCYCTATGATGGAGAAAATAAGTATTAAAAAGTTTTGCAGATCAGGGACGAGGCTCGCAGTAGTATGACTATACAGATACCTGAGCTCCTACTGAAGTCAGGTGGAAGTAAAACTTCTCAAGTGCTCATGTGAGGTTGATCACATGCCTCTTGTATTCAGTTTTGGAAGATCTCAGGGTTGTCTCCACTTCCCTATTTCTGGCTTCCTACAGCCTCTGCYAATATAAAATAGAAGGACTTCCCATCTGGATGGGTCTTCTGACAGGCAATAACAACATATGACTTGATGATTTCCAGCAGGAGTACAGAAGAATGCACAGTGGAAAAATGTATCTTCAAATTCATAATTTTTGAACTTATTTTCATTCTCATTCTATGAAAAATTCATTTGTGCTATTAAAAACTGTTGTGGCAGAAACCCAAAAATCCAAGCCAATTTCATAATGGAAGGCAATTAAGTTGATTGCTGAATGATAAACACCACATCTTTCTTCAATGGGGATACTGTTCTTGAGTAAGCAAACTGTTTTTCTGTTCATGAATTTAAAAGAATGCAGCATAAATCAATCTCTCAAAAGTTCAATGGAAAGCAAACATTCATTACCAAGTTCTTCTTGAAAGTCTCAGCCATTTATAGAGCTTATATACCAATAATAGGGGCAGAAAAAAGCAAACTGACCCTTACACAAAAATACTAGGATTAGAAAAAATACCTCTACAGATCCTGACCTATATTTTTGCTTTCCAGCTGTCTATTCATTTTCAGGAAAGAACATCTTCCTCTGGAATCTGTAAGTTGATTTAAGACTGGAATGAGAAAGTCACTATGAAAGAGACAGTTATTGCCCTGCATGTAGTTAAATGGCAAAGTTTATTTCTTAAGTAGGACAAGAAAAAATGCAAGAGATGCTTATTGATTTATTCYCTTGGTCCAGGCTATATGAACTATATAGGTTAAGATCCTTTATTCTGAAAACCAAACCAAAACAAAACCACCCCATCAAAAATTGACTATACCAGCCTAGGAATTCATATTGAACACAGATAAAGAAATTTAGTGCTAGGCAAACCTTGAAAAGGCTTTAAGTAGGAGAAAAATACATTATTAAATCTGCAGTAGAGATTAGTTTTGTAAGTAAAGTCAGGTAAGGGTCTGGGGCAATAATTATAATTTGCAGATTCCTGGACTTTAGCATTTTTCTAAGCAGTAAAGTCATGAATGACAAAATGCCACACCTTACTATGATCATCAAAATCTAAATGTAGTTCTTAGCTTCTCTAAACCATATACATTACAGACAAAATGTAGGAAAATTAAAAACAACACAATAATAACAATACCTTATGGTATTAACAACAATAAGAACATACCCTTATGGCAATTTTAGGACTTTACGGTTGAAAAATCCCATAGATCATGCCACACATTCATGCAAACCATACTGGGCACACTCAGACCCGCACAAAAGACTAAGTCAAGCCAGGCAGCAAAACGAAACCAGGTATTAAACCCTGAACAGGAGTCCACTGCAGTCACGATTCTCATGATCTAGAACTGATATTATTCACCAACAGCTGAGATGAAAATCAAACCACATGAAATGATGTTATCAAAAGACATTAGCTGGAGAAAAATTTTAAATGCTTGGAATACGTGATATTTCTCTCTTGTTTCTCAGTATTCTTTTCTTCATTGTTTCAAAAGGCACCAACAAGCTCCTGGGGTTAGAGACACTCCATCTGTTGTATTTGAACAATACACAGAGAAGTGAACCCAGAACATACTCTGAATCTTTGGACACACTAAGGAAATTAACAGTGACACTATTTTAGTGTGAATATTTTAAAGTGTGACACTATTTTAAAGTGAATATTCTCAGCAAGCTGCTCCTCCCTCCAACTCTCTTCTGTACAGGTCAGGCTAAGATTTAACTAAAGATAATAGAGTATTTAAAAAAAAAAAAAAAGGATTTTATATTTTCAGTTGGAAAAATCCAATGGTTTTGATGCTTCGTAGTGCCAAGAGGCAGGAGAAGCTCTTTGAACTGTATCTTTAGATAGAGAGTAAGTAAGAAATATTATGTAAAGTGGGATGGAATGGTTACGTGGAAAGTAGTGAACAATGCAAGCTACAGTAGCCACTATCAGAAAGGGTATAATGTACAGAAATACTGGATGATTAGGCGTAGCAGATTACTAGGAAGGTACTCCAATTCAGGAGCCCCAAAGCCAACGTGATGATATGATCATTTTTCACGCCAAACAATCTCAAAATGTTTTGCAGGAAATGCTGGCTTGTAGTTTGCTGACAAATGGGATCTGGGTGTTCAAGATAATATTTCACCCAAAATTGATTTTCACAGGGTGCTCATGACTCTTGTAGATCACACCTCTTAAAGGGCAGCCAAAATGGGCATTTTAACTGGAAGGTACTGCCGGAGTCATAAAAGTGACCCTAGACCTGTCCCCCTCTTTGCTTTCTTAGTCAACTGGCTGCAGTGCATTTGAGGAAGATCAGCACTTTCAGCGGTTCTGCATGCAACGCAATCTTTAAGATCTCCCATTCAAGAGACATGCTTCAATTGTATTTATTATAACCAGCTACAATCCCCTGCAAGCTGCAGCTCCCTCACCAAGTCTCTACTTGAGCAGAGACTAGGTTAAGCAATTTGGGAAGCTCTTAAAAGACATGTACACTGCCAGATAATAATTAAAAAAAAAATAAAAAAAATAATAATGTGGCTGCCTGGCATGACTCAGCAGTCAAATATTTTCATTCAGAGATATTTAGCATTAAAATTCAAACAGACTCAGGTGTCATTAGCTATTTATGAGGGAAAGAATCTCAATTAAGTATTCTTGATTTGTTAACAATTCAAGTTACAATAGAGCTTTTATTTCCTTTTAATTGTGAGGAAACTATTATTAGTACTCAAGGCAGACAAAACAGCAGTATTATCATTATTCATTTACCATTATTACTAAAAAGTACAAGAAAAAGCAACAAACACCCCCCACCTCAATCTCTTCCTCCACCCCTGAAGATATCCTTTCTAATCCTATAAAAGCATCTGTCTTTGATTTCAAGTGGAGTACCTGCTGTGCAGGATGCAATGCCAATCCAATTTGTGTGCAACAAAACCAAATGGGTTGAAATGAACTCTGCATTTTAAAGATGTTTTTGTTTAATCATTACCGTCACTCCTCTTTAATGAATGCATTAATCAAGCAAAACTTCAAGCAAAAACGGAAAGGCTCATCTCAAGAAATGAAAAAACAAACAAACCCCMCCACCACCTTCACAATATCCGCTACTGTCAAACACTGTTACACTTTCCTTTGGCAGAACTTCAAATGCGTATTACTGTAGGTTGTTTGGAGACGTTAAGTAGAAGCAGCAGCTCCCTCCAGAAAGAAGTGGAGGAGGAAACAGGTGAGCTGCCGYGTAGTCTCAGCCCTGCTACTGAGCTGATTAACGACCTGCTACGCAGGATGTACAGCCCTGAGTTTTCCTGAGCACCCCCTCAAATGTCCAAGAACTCCTTTTATTTTAAGGAAATAACAAGAGCTGTCAMTACTACATTGTCAGCAACATGTAAAAACCATGTACATAACATTTATTCAGCCCTCCGAAAATAGTTTGTTTCAAAGCTCGCTATCAGTAAGAACAATTCGATATTTGGAAGATTTCCACCAGACAATAAGAGGCACAGGGCTGGCCTAAAGAGAAACTTGTTTTTAGAAATTAGGGTATGTAAATGCTCACTTCTGACATAAATTCAGTCACACCCATTATTTACTTTATGATGTTAACCAAAATTTTGAAGCAGGGATTGAAGATGAATTTGCATGGGAAAATACCAAAGAAGAACAGAAAGTGTTGTTCTCCATCATCTCCATCACCCAGGCAAAATTAAGGATTTTTGAAATTTAATCATCATGATACACTGGAACAAACATCATTTCACAAGTAAAGTGGAAATAATTTGACATAACTTGCTCAGATGACAAACACCTTTTATATAAATGTTTTTCCTTTATGAGAATTTTCCCTGTCGAAATTGTCATACTCTTCCATCAAGGTAATGGATTTAATTAAATCCATTACTTCTCTCTTGCTTCATTTGTGCATCATATTTTTTCCAAATATTTAAGGCATTTCTACTGGTCACTGCCACCAAGGTACCACATGCAAACCTGGGGAAAAGAGTTGCTGAGAGCTGTACCAAAGTTGCAATGTTCCTTCAAAAGGATTTATTACAGAGCTAGATCCTTTCCAGGAAGAATTATCCAATAGCGCTCCATTAAAGGATCATAAAAATTTTAAAGACATTTTATGATTAGGCCAGTGACCTTTACTAGAATTTCTCCCATGGCTTCCACAAATTTTATCTCAATGTGGAAACAAAAACCAGCAGAGGAACAATCATATTGTTTAAATTAATTTGTAGTTTGGCGATAAAAAAAGGCAGTGTTACCAGTATCAGATGGACTAAGGGGAATACAATAATATTACATAAAGTTATCATAAATTAATTTTTTTCTAAAGAAAAAAAAAGAAATTTAGGTTTTTATGTGCTCTCACGATCCCTGGAGTGTTTCTATTATTTTTTCATATTTCTGAACAAAACTAGGGAGCAGAGTTGGCTATACTGATGCACAGTGGATAGACATTTTGCTGTTCTGATGCTACTAACTAGAAGATCAGCTAGTGCCATTTCTAGAGTTACTAAGTGGGCAAAGGACAGTTGACTCCTCTGCACAATCATAAAACAAGCAGTCACTAGGCAGGGCAGGGCAGGGCAAGAAACATCTTCCATCCTCTGATGCAAAGGTCTGGAATTCACTGATGTTGTTATTCTGTATTATGACAACCACAGAACAGGCCTTTTTTTATTCATTTATTTTAAAATCTATCCCATTCAGAATTATTCCAGAAAAGCCCACTCAGTCAGAGAAATGGGGGAGACTGCTCCCCCGATGAGCAGTGACTGAATCTGATCGCTGCCAGATTCAGAAAAGGGAAGGAGACAGCTCCTCTCAGTCTCATTAGACTTCAGATGAACCAAGGTACACATGAATTATGCATGAGGTAATTTGAAAAAGTTGTATAAAAAGCTTAAGTTTGACTATTTGTCATCAATCTAAAAAAATAAAAATCTGTCACCTCTAGCAATAACATTTATTTACCAGTTATTCCAGTGTTATGCATTCACAATAACAGCTAATATTTTCCTTACTCTTTCTTCCAAATTCTCCATTTGAAAAGCAATTAAAAGATATCCCCAGATATTCTTCTGAGAGAGACTCAATTTCCTGATTTCAGTTGTTGATAGATATCAAGCAACATCACATGGGGGGGGGGGGGGGGGAGAAAAAGACAAAAGGAGTCATCCCAACCTTCTGTCAGGCACTTTACAGCATAATGAGCTATGATGAAAAACAAGTCAAACGCTGAGAAAACAAGAAAGCTTGGAAATTTGATCTTACTGACAGGATCGGGAGTAATTAATTATAACCCATGTGCCCACTGGATGTCCCCACTGTTCCTCAAACGCAGCACAGGCGCCACTTGGCAGTTACCAAACCAGCAGATCTGACAAAGCGCAGGGAATGTGCGAGGAGCCAGGGAGCGACGATTCCCGCAGCAACCGAGTCCCCACGGCCACGCAGGCAGGTCACGCGCGCTGGGAGAGAAACGCTCTTTGAATACAAGTTTCCACCAAGTTCGCTTGGTGTCTACTCGGTGCTYAATAATGCAACACCGAGCAAGGCTGGGTGACAGATCCTCAGAGGGAGCCGGGAAAGCAGAATTACTTCAGAGGAGGTGTGCTGGAAGCCTGGATTAGAGCGTGGCATGCAATGGGGCAAATGGAAAAGACCCTCATGMCTTAACAGGTGAGAAGAAAGGTGAGCAGGAGCAGGGATGCCAGCATAAGACTGCCGAGCAGCTGCCAGTCAAAAGCATCCAAAAGAGCCGAAATAACAAGAGAACATCYGTTAACACCATGGGGTGCTCTTCATATCAAAGCTTTGAGGGCACTGGTGGGATGAAAGCTGAGGAAGGCAAAGGAAAACAAAAACAAACCCCAAAATACACCAGGAAGGCTACTTCTATACATCCTTCTTTTGAGATCAGGTCATATGAATGGTTTAAGTTCACATGAAGGTGTAGGAAGCTGAGGTGTTAGCATCAACTAATTTTTATTTATTTATTTTGTCACGTAACAAAAAGCCAGACCCAATTCCGGCATCAAGGAAGAACCAAGTGCCTTGCTTACTATGATAAAAAGGAAAGAGATCATCCTATTTTTTAATGGAATTTTAATGGAATCTATACTAATAGATTCAAAAGCAAATTTCAAATCAACCATGTGTCTATTTTATGGACTTAGAAAGCTCAAGCTCTGATAGCTCATGACTTATTTCATGCTTGTAATGAGAGGTTACACCACAAAAAGCACCAGATTCCTCCTTTGTCCCCACCTCCTTTTATTAGCACAGCTCACTGATGTTAGAAGTTGAACTACAAAGCTATGGGAAGGGCAGCAGTTGCTCATACAAAATAATATTTGAAGAGTTTGCACTCTGTGAAGGTGATTTGTGAGTTTATTCTCTCTCCTCCATCCTTTCTCTCCTTCCTACCACTTGTAGAAGCCTGATCAGCGAAGGGTCTGKGCCACAGCTGACTTCACCTCGAACTTCAAAAAGGGAGGCATAAAAAACCTGCAAGAGCACAAGCACTAGTAGAGAGATTCTAAAAACAGATATAAACTGAAAACAAGTAGCTAAGTCGCACATTTCACTAGAACATGTTAAACTGCCAATTAGTATTATGTTTAGTTATTATTAGTATTCTGATTAGTTACATAAGCTATTGGGACGAACAGAAACACAGAACTAAGGATAACTCCTTCAGCCTGGATGCCTGGAAGGGTTTACCAGAAGGGTTTTGCGTTTTGTTCTGTATTTTTTCCCCTCACGCACCGTTAGAAGGATGACTGGTCTGACACACTGTGGATATTCTTTTGTTCAGATTTCAGATGTTCACAAAACAGAGCTGCACWGAAAGGGCAGGGTTTTTTTAGGGGGAAGAGCCCTGGGGGAGGGAAGTGCATGAATATATTTGAATAATAAATTAGAGAATTTCATGGTTTGCAATTAAATTAATTAGGTACTCTGAATTACTGGCCAGTGACTCTTCAAGCTTGTTCTACTCGGTTTGAAGTGATGTATATACACAAATGTGCCAGAAAACCTAGATAGCTTTTGTTCCCTCCCCTGAACCTCCATCTATATTTTCAGATCGGCAACTGACCATAATACATATGCTTTGTATGAAGAATAAAATGGATAAAGTGATTTGCTGAGATTTCACAATAATAATAAAAAATTGTTACCTGTTAGGCTGACTTCTCGTAGTCACTCTCTTTTGCAGCATGTTGTCTGACAGAGGAATTCATTGTGTACGTTTCAGCCTTCCAAAAATAAGAGTTACTATCATGACTCTTCATCCAAAGATCTGAGATTGCTTAAAAATGTCAGGGATGCTTTATGACAGCTGTTCAAATTCTGAGCAGTTTCTTTATAGCTTTTGGCTCTAAAGGAGGATAAGTAACATATCTAATCCCGAGACCTGATTACTTTCCCAGGTTTAAAATGGAGACTGTGCACTCTTATTTTCAGACTCGTTGTTGGAAAGCTAGTTCTCTGGCACCTCCTCCACTCTCAAGACGTTACATCTCCACTTGACTCCAAGCTGAAGTCAAGGGTGCTCTGCACTCTCCAGCACTCAGCTTTTTTGCATCTTAATCAGGTGCTACAATTAGAAGTTAGCCATAATTAAGGCCTACGTAAGTTTAGGAAAAAAAAAATAGAAAAAATATCAAGAAACAGTTAAAATCCATTGAGCCAAACATTTTGGGGCCCAAAAGTTCAAGTTCCCATCCATTCTCTTTGCCCTAGAACCCAGTGAAGGAAGAGTTTAGCCTATAGTCTTGTGGCTGTGATAGTAAGATAGACCCTTCAGATAGTCTGATTCCTCCAGTTTTAATATTATCATGGTTGGAAAATTGTAAGGCCCACTATGGAGTAATTTAAATTAAATCTTTAGCCATTAGAGATACAACTAAGCCCCATTATTGTTTACAAAGAATTACCAGACTCATAGCAATTATACTTAGGTAAACAAACAAAAGCTATCGAGCCACTGGTAGGGTCCTCCCCAGTGCCTCCACAGAAAAGGTTTTACCCATGCAAGCTGGAATTGAATGGAGAAGTATTAAAAGGTGTCCACAGAAGAAAAAGAAAATGGCTTCGGCCAAGTTTGCTTATACCTTTATTCTATGGCATTTGTTCCTTATCAGCCGTTAACTTAGCAGAGAAGAATTTGGCCCAGAGTTGCTACAGTTATCTCTGATTAAGTTTTAGCTAATCTTGTGTGATAGAAAATGCATGCATGAAATYGCTGTGTAGTCCAGCCTGAAGCACTCATAATGCCTCGATAGAGCCCTTTAAGCATGATAAACTAGAACAAGACTACAGAGTAAATCCCATCTTGCACCAAGGAGTCTCACAAATTCAGTTTTAATTTTTATAAACAGATTGCTTCTTGGGTTGTTATTATTAGTGTGAGCTGGACAGCTTGAATTAGAGAATAATTTATTCCCTGTGCATTTCTAATTACAGAAAAGAGGTTCACTCACTGACACACTTGTCCGTCTTGTTCTTTCCTGTCTTTCAGGCATGGCTGATTGCAGTTAAATAGACAGACCAGCACAAACTGCATAAGAAACACAACTCTGTCAAAAAAGGACTGAAGTGTTACCATTAATTATTCTGGACCATGTGCTCATTTACAACAGATCTAACATGAGAAATATTCTCAGAGGTGTCAAACAGCCTCAGTTTCATAGGTGCATGGGGGTAGCACCGACTAAATGTTTGAGTGACTGGTAGGATGTGACCTGCCAGAGACCCCCGAAGCTTGGGGATTTCATGTGCAATTTGTGTTTCAGCATTCAATAGATAATTTAAATTGGGCCACTCTCTCTGAGCATTTCTGAAGGATCTACATGCCTGAGCCTGTGTCGGAACTGCACAAGTATCTCAAAAAAAAAAAAAAAAGCATTTATGAGCATCTGCGCAAGTGATTATTTGGAACTCACTGCATCTTAAAAAGGCTTGAAGAAAGTGAAAATATTTTTTTCTAAAGAATGTCGAAAGGTAGGCGTACCAATCATTCAGTGCATAGGAAGATAGCTTGAAAATGCTAGCTGGGAGAAAGAACAAAAACAAAATCACCATGATTTAGTTAACCCTTGCCACAACAGGGGGTGTTATTTTAAATAACTGAGCATAGAATAGTCCACTTTAGCCATTAATCAGATGAACAAACGTTGCAAAGGCAAGAATCAATTGACTGGTAATTCACACTGGAACTGAAAAGAAAAGAAGCACTAGATTTACTAAGTTATACCCTTCAACTATTTCAGYGAGAACTACAAGAGTACCCTCTTCCTGGTCAAWTTTTTTTTTAAATAAAAGAAATACATACTTTAGGTTTGCCCTCACTGCCACTGTATTTAGTCTTTTTAACATCTATGCAATCTAATAGATAAGACCTTCATCCACTCTCACGTATTCTCATAAACGTGATTTTCCTACTCCAAGCACGAAGCAGCAATCGAAAGCTCTTCCATAACAAAGCAACACCATTTTCAAATAGGTAATAATCACCTTCCCTCTTGGTACAGTTTGCTGCTCTCTCTGTTGTTGAAACTATTTGCTTCTTTTTGCAAGACCTGCATAATTTCTGTACTTGGATCTCTGCAATGAAGTTTCCCCCTTAAAGTCACAGACATTCCCTAGCTCTTTTTCACAGAATACATAAGGCAGAACTTTTTGTTGCTTAAGGTTTTACGCAATATTCTCACCATTAAAGTTTAGTTTACAAACAGCTGAAGCTTAAAGAGTGCTTCCACTAAATGACAGCTCTTTACAAACCGTGGCAAAGCTTGTTGAGGGTTTGTCATATCTGTCAGCATGATATTAAAATCGCTCAGTTTTTTCACCTGAATATTTTAAAAAGGAACAATTTCAAGACAATAGGAAAACTCTATGGGCCAAGGTAAAGAAATTCAGAATGGCATGTAGTGCTGGATTCGCTTTCAAGCAGCATCCTCTTGCAACCTTTGGTTTACTATTCAACATTTGCTTTGAATTTATGATTTTGCTTGGTATCAAAGATTGCCTCTTTCTGCCAGCTAAATAGACAGTATCTTTGTACCGTATTCATTGACCATCTGAAAAACAAAGCTGAGATAACTTGCTGTGACTTTTTACTAAGTGCTACTATAACTACTATCCCCAACCTCATCAGCAATCTTTGCTTCTGAAGTTCACATGACATGACAATGAAARCATTCAGGATCTGGTTTCAAAAGATGCTTTTTACCAGGCTACAAAGCAGGTAGGACAAACGTCGACTGCTTTAAGGTTTTATTTGTTGGTTCCACAACACACACACACACCTGGGGGTTGGGGTTTTGGTTTGGTTGTTAAGTGTTTCAGATTTCAAAACATTTCTTCTGATCTGAAAGGAAAAAGAAAAAAAAAACAACCAAAAACCAAAAGGAGTATCCAGAAAATATGCACACCTACATTCAGTCTTCATCCAGTCAGCACACTGCTGGGTATACAAGACAGTTTCAAAACCTCTGTTCTAAACTAAGCTGTTCCAGATGTGATAGAGCAAGCACTTGAACAGGAGTTTCCCATATTAACAGGAAAGAAGCCTAACCCTCAAAATGTAAAGTTAATATCTGCAATATTTTCTAGAYATGTGCTTTTTCTCAGAAGTGTATTAGATAATTGGAATGAGCGTATTTTGTCTCTACACAAAATCCTGGTGTTTGGAAAGGTGGTGGACTACCCCCCAGCCAAATTGTAGATATACCTACTCCACATTTTTATTTTAATCTGGGGGGGAAAAAATAAAACCAAACAACAAAAAAMCAATCCCAAAACAAAACAAACAAACCCCACCACCAAAAAAACAAACAAAAAAAGCAAAGTAGGAGAAGATGCTGGTCATACAATATTTTTAAAAAAGTTTCTGCTAATTTTCTTTCTGAGAGCATGTATCCCCCAACAAAACGTGTAGACTGCATCTGCAATTTGGTAGTCTTAGGGTGCATTATCCAGCACTCTGCAGAGATGAAGTATCTTCAAAACACTGAAAAATCTTTGTCAGAGCAGCTCCTTTCAGTCTTACTACCACTGACTATTAGAACTGATTAACTAACTTTAAAATGTCAGCACCAGTACTAGTAGACTGCATAAGGTTCACATGTCAACCTTCTCTGAATCAAGGAAATCTATATTTACAGTTAGAGACGGAGACTGAAACTAGAATAATTTAAAGTACTACACCAACAGAATATTACTTCTATGGTGAGACTTTCTAGAGACTAGGTAGATAGAAAGGAAAAGGTCATTTTTATTCTGTTTAGAACAGAGACATGATGAGGAGACTTGTGAATTWTTTATTTATTTATTTATTTTTAAAGATTAAATAAAAGCAGACTTTCAAAACATTCTCTGGAAGGTAGCTGTATTTGCCCTTGCCAAGGCAAATCTAGTACATGGTATAGCAAACAGACAGCAAGCTGAAGTCTAAAAGCTTTAGTTCTGCTCTGCAGCTCTGCTCTAGGGCCACAAGGAAGGTGTTCTCCTACCTCATCTTTCCAACTCAGTTCCCACAGAAGCTGAAAAAGACCATTTTTCATATCAAGTGGGTCACACACCTCTTCCATCACTGGCAGAAAGCAAGAGATTCTAGCAAATTTACAATAACTTTCAAGATGCAATAGTAGTTCCAACTAAAAGATGGGAAAAGAAATCCAGCACAGACCTAGACAGCTCAGTTTAATGCTGTAAAATTACCTCCRAGGTATTTTAATCAGACACCTTCAGGGTTCTTTACCAAAAAAAGACTTCTGAATGTTAGTCTTCCTTTCATACCTAGGGAACCTGACTGAAACAGATAAATAACTTGCACAAGGACACTCAAAGYCTATGTAATGTCTGATCTGGGTTCTACCTTCTGACTGCTACTGCCGAGTCTTAACAACTCCCTCTTTCCTCTGCAAAGCTGCAGGCTTCAGCAAACAAAGCATTCCTTATAGCTAATTGGTATTACATGGAAACTCAACTGCTCTTATTTACAAAACTACAGATTTATGTCAAGCAAAGCCAATTATGCTTAATGTTTAAACTATTGCAGGTGCTCAATGACATTGTTGCTAGGCAGTAGAAGTGAAATTGCTCTTTTAATGCATCTTGTTCCAACTGGGAGCATGTGTTTTATCATCAGTACAAACTTAACAGATGGAGATCTTAATGCTCTCCAGCGAGCTTTCTTCACCCTCCCTCACTCAAAATGGTGTCCCAAGCATTTAGACTTAACTGAGGTGCTCAATGAACTGTYTGGGACAGAACTTGTATTTTTTGTATGTGCATACATGAATACAGTATAAAAGACACATTAAACCCTCAAAAAAACCCCCCAAACTGTGCCAACAGTAATCAGCAATACATATGGCTATTCAAGGTTAGTAATGACCTCTGCTGAGCACAGCACCTACTCAAATAGTTATAACCAGAGCTGGTAGACAGCACAAAGGCAGCTTCCTTCAAAGACAAGACTGAATCCACAGAGTCCTTTATACGAATTTCACTGTGTGCTGGGACAAGATTTAGAAAATTTAGGCGGTACCAAACTAAAAAACTGAACTGAGATGTTTCTGGTCACTCCTAACCTCACTTAGGAGGCAGCTTTTTCCACAATAAATTTCAAAGCTATAATCCTTTATGGTGAGGATTAAAACATGCATATCTTAGATTTACTTTGTTCAAAGCAACATCAACAGGTGACCTCAAATACGGGCAATCAGATCTGAATGTTTTGTCATCTCCYATGAAAACTGCCAGAGATCAACAAAATCCTGAACAGAAGGCTGTTCTAATATTTTCGAGCTGCTTATTACATTATTTCATATGCACACACATGTCCTCATTTTTTCTGTCCCTTCATTTTTTCTAATGTATTAAACCAGATGTGAAAAGCAGCTTTTTTCAAAGTCAAGACCAAACCTATACAGTCCCTTATACTAATTTCACTGGGTGCCGGTACAAGATCTACAAAATTTAAGCAGTGGTCTGAAAGTACAAAGGATTCTATCAGCTTTGCATGGAGTCCTAGATGCTGCAGTTCAAGCATCATCCCCGTCTGTTGGGTATAACTGCTAAATTGCTCTGTCATAACAGTGAGCATGATTGATAGACTTTTGCATATAGCTTCCTCTGCACCACCAGCTGAAATAAGTCAAAATCCAGCAATCAGTACCCCTTTTCTTTTGCCATCCATCCAAAAGGCTAAATTCTTAACTAAACCTGATATAAAAAGCCTTCCTCCAGGCCATGTGAAGAAGGCAGAGTGTTTTCAGTAGTCAACTCTTCATCCCAAAGCCCATTCTAACCCATATCTTCCAGAATACCTCTTTATGAAGGCTGCCCAACTGCTTCCTTCTCCATTGCCGAAAACCTTTCTTGCATGATTGCATGACAGAGAGGTCCTGTCCAGGGAGTTAACTAATCCTCTTTTTCTTGCAGAATTATCTTCATCAGACAATTAAACTGCAATAGCTGCATTCCGTTCTCTGCTGTCATCTATTGTCACATTTTGATTTCTGGGGYGGGGGAGAGGGGGAGGAAGTGTAAAATGGTCTTAGAAAGTTTGAGGTCATTCAGCCTGAACATGCACCAGAGGAAACACTTTATCTTAAAAGAAAGTTAGGTTTCTTATTCTCCTGTTCTTGATGTAAATGGTTCCAAACTGCTGTTCTTTTTGCAGTTAAAAAAAAAAAAAAATATATATATATATAATTATCATTAGGTGTTAAAAGCATCTCCAGCCCAATTATACTCACTGGCTCAAATCTTAGATTTTCCCTTTTATTACATAGTTGTTCTCCTTTTGTGCGTAACTCTCAAAAGCATTGACAGTGACCACAYACCTCTTGTCAGCAGACTCCAGACAGCATCTTTGCAGCTTTTCTGTGCAAAGACGAAGGTCAAGTCAAGTATTCAGAAATGTCTCACTTTTTCTTTATGGAAAGAAACTAGGAGTTTCCATGGCTTAAAGCTGGGTTTATTGCAATACAAATGCCATTTAGAAAATAATACCTTACAAGCAAACAACTGTCAGGTGGGATGGACAGGTTTATTCAAATATGTGGAAATTAGTCTGCTTCCCACTCTCCGGAGCCCTTGGAGACTAGGTCCTTCAGCCTTTTGCTGCCTCTCCCTCTCACAGCCCCAGCACCAGCCCAGCTTATGCAGCCACTTTTGGACAAAGAGGCTGTCTCTTGCTGGCAGGGCAAGAGCCAGGGCAAGGCAAGCAGGCAGCCTTTTTCCCCCCACACCACTTCTTACAGGGCAAACAGGGAGTTGTACACTCAGCTCCRCCATTAAGGAATGACGTTCCACGCTAGTCAGAAAGCACACCTTTGACATGGATGACGATTTCAGATGAACTTGTATGAAGATATACTTACTTCTTCCATCTCCACTAGTGCATCCTAGGATCACATTCTCTTTTACTACAAAGGAAGATATTAAACAAGTTACACAGAAAACTCACTTCCAGATGGGTACTTCCCCTTTCTACAATATCTGTTGCCATCTGGGCTTTAACAGGTCCCTCAGCCACCTTGTAGCTCTTCTGCTGACCCTGATCTCCATCTTCACAAGTTATTTCCCATAGGACATATGTCAAATGCTTTACTGAAATCAAGGCAGATCATCTCTACCATGTTTTGTTTAGAAAATGAATTCTCATTACACGCAGACATTAAGGTAGTCTGGCAAATCTACCTTTGATACATCTGTGCTGTATTTTATTCAGTTTTCCTTTTATCTCATTACTTTACATATTCTCTTTTAATTTAAAAAAAAAAAAMCAACTTAAATACTAGTGAGATCAAACTAACAGCTCCTGACTGCCTTCCTTCCTACTTCTTAGATGTATTTACTACCTTTTGCTCCCCCTCCCGCAATGCCCAACTCAAAGTTACAGCATTAAATAYGGTTAACGGTGGAGAGATGATTTCCTTTACCAGCTCTTTCATAGTTTCACCTCACAAACTACCCTCTGTGTCACTTCAGTGCATTATATTCCTTTAATATAGTTTCTCCTGCGGTAGAGCATTCCTCTTATCTAGCAAGCATTCTGGCTTGACTACCACTTCCAATATGAACATCTTGATATCAAAGTGCTCCTTCAGTTTTTGGGTTCAATATGCTTCCTTGTCACATAAAGGCCCTACTTCTATCCTCACTATTTTTAGTAATAGGATTAAAAAAAAAAAAAAAAAAAAAATATGTTAAGTGCTAGATTAGCATCACTCGCAAGACCCAAGTCAGCCAGTTTGGGGAGTGTTTAACACTGTTTAGATTTTTAAAGTGGAATGCATTTTACTAATAATTATTTTTCCCCCATTTCCAACTGCATCTACCCTTTTCCAATCTTCTTTTCCTAATTCCCTTCACCCCCTTCAACTGGGCCACAATTAGTAATTTTGATGTAAATAAATTCTAGTCTCCAGTTCTCCTACTAGCAATTTTCTGTATATCATCCTTTAGGAATGACAAATCTCACAGTGCTTCTGCCAAATAAAAGACTAGATGCCTCAGTGTCAATGTTTCATGACATACTTTATGGGCCTATTACTGGTATATTGTTTCTAGTATATTTTTGGTAGATCTCAAAGCAATTTGCTGTGTCCATTTTAGTGACGGGGAAACTAAGGTAAAGAAGCAACTTGCTGAAGGCTGGGTAGCAGATAAGTAGCAGAGCCAAGAATAGCACACAAGTCTCTGACCTTTGCAAGTATCAACCAGCCAATAACAGACTCCAAAATTATTTGTAAATGAAACTGTCACAAAGTAATTTGCTAAACAAACGTATAAATGAGTTTATTAATTTTGAACCATTACTAAGTACAAATACACGTGGACACCTATCTATTTCACTATACAGATTAAAAGCCTCTCTCCATCAACCATGCCAAGCAGTGAGCTCTCATTGTCCTCAACGTGCATTACAACAGTGCAGCATCCTACAACGACTACTATTTTGTAAACTTATAAATAACATTATTATTCTTAAGACAATTCATAAATACATTGGCAGTTCCACTTAAGTACACTAGGTAATTTACCATTAGAAAGCTGGTTGGTAACACAATCAAAATTTAGTCAAACAAGGGTGAAATTTGATCAGGTTTTCTCCATAGGAGACAAAATGGGAGAACTTTCCAGGACACTATCATAATGCTTGATGGCTTTTTCATGCTTCAAAAGTTTTTCTTCAGGAAGACTTCCTCTGAATTCATTGGTGTATTCCTGATTCAGATTGTTGTATCTAGGGGGGAGGATAGGGAAGGAAAATACTAAAATAATTATCCTTTCTGGGATTACCTTCACCCATTGTTTATTACGTAATATTTTGCAAGTTACAGTGCCTTCTAAGTCCTGGACTTCTAAGCAGCCAAAAAAAATAGGATAGTCATATGCGCTTTCCTAGGAGCTTTCAGAACTTCAGGATGAGAAGTGGCAAACGGGATGCAGGTGTTAATAATAGCTTACTGTGTCATTTTAAAAAATTTAAAAAAGAAATGGGCTTTTTTCCCCATGGAGATATTTTAGTCTATTTTTTCTAATTCGGAGTTTTAAAGCCTCATTTCTCCCCACCCCTAAATCAATGTTTATCTGAATAGTCCTCACCCTTTTTTCTCCCCTTTGGGAGAATTCTTATTYAGCACAAAATGAAGCAATTACATTTGACCTCAACAAATATATTTCATGTAGGTTCTGGTTGTCTTATTGAAAAATGAGTACCTTGATTTTGAAGTGAAATACCAATTTGAAATAAAATTTTTAAAAACTTTTTTTAAAACAAATTTCCTCATAAATATGTCAATTTGTGGCAAAATTATTTGTTGAGTTCAACCCAATTTTATGGCCACTTTTTGACAACCAAAACCTTTTAGTTTTCAGCAGTAAATGTCACAAATGAAAATATCATTTTACAGAAGAATAAAATCCCATTTTATAAAAGGAAGACAAAGTACTTCAGGAGAAACATTTCTAATCAAGACTCAGGTCACATTTAAAAGAAGAGAATCAAGAACTAGCCACCAGGATAAATGGACACTTGTGTCTCAAGTTACATTGAAATAATTGACAAGATGCTATGGTAATCTTTGGTGCTGCAAAGTTAGTGCTATATGTAATAGAAAAAGCAGTATTTTTCTCAAGAGTTCTAGAAGTACACTGCCCTCGGAAATTTTCTATTATTGTCATTATCAAATCACTACTTCATCAAGGTTTCTGAAGGATTTCCGTAGAACTGCAGCCCAATGTCTAAGAGAGAATGCCACTTGCACATGACCCTTCCCACTCGTGGTGACACAGGTTGCTTCCCTCCGTGTTCTTGACTACGAGTATTACTTATAACACTGACAACAGAAAGTTAACTGTGATTAAATGTTCCGGAACACAGRAGGCAGGCCAAATTTCAAACCACCCTGGATGTAAAAGGGGATTGCAGTTATGAGTTCCTTGCATTTTACACGCAATATACAGGCATTAAACCTAGGCTCTATAGGTGGCATAAAATTGCTTCCTGTGGGGGGGCTAATTGAGCAATTCCATTGCCTCCAGCAGAAAGTTGCTTTTATCTCATTGCCCAGTAGAGTATCAGAAAATATTTCACGGTTATTCTGTTGAAACCACTGCGTACAGCATTASCCAGTAGCGGTCTGCTGTTTTCTTGCAACCCCTTCATCTACTGTCCTATACTAAAGATGTAAGCTCGTTGCCAGCAATGTTTTCTATATATTGGTACAAAGCCACGTGCAGTGGAGGTCAGTTCCATAACCGAGATATCTTGGTGCTGTGATCTAAACTCCATGCCCACATATTTACACCCTTCTGTAAAGAATAGGATGCTCTTCTTTCTTCAAGGCATTTTTATATTAATAAGACCCCTTAAATATTTAAGGTTAATTACATGTCTTTTTTTTTTTTTTAACCTTACCACATAATTTTTACTGTGAAATCTCTCTCCTCAAGGCAGATGAAAAATACTGAAGTCTGAACCCTGAACGATAACATATGATCTATCACTACCAATTCTTTATCACGCACTACTTTACAGGTTTTGCAATAATTTCTACCCATATCTACAAATGAAACATCAAGCTTTCATTTTCTCACACATACCTGTGTGCAATCGTCCAGAACCCCAGGGTGTTCACCATCATTAAGGAAGCCAAGAAGAAGAAGAATCTCTCCAATTTACCTTCGTGCAGTAAGTGCGGAAACCAGTTGCCTGGCAAAGCAGACATTTGAAGCAGAATTAGTTTACCTTGCAGGATGAGACGTGGCTCATATGAAAGACAGGAAGATAACTTTGTGTAAGACACAATCACAGCAGGTGCTTTGAACCCCCCTGTAGCTATTTATACGGACTTCATTCTCACAGCATCTATGTTTTTTTGAGTCTACAGTGTACTTTGCTCCTGCTTTGCAGACAGGCAATAGAGATCTAGAGAAACTAAAGAACTTTCCTAACAGATCTGAAGTGTACTGGAAAACCTAACTCTGCACAGCTACTACTGTAATGATTGGGCCATCTTCCCTCTGTATTATCCTGTGCACATAGCTAAATGAATGTCAAATGTGACAACTTCAGAAGAGCTAGAATTAAGGTGGTCTGTAGAAATCCTTATTCACATCTCTCATGCTTTTAATAGGTCCTTCTTAAAAATAATAAAAAAAAAATGCATACAAAGCATATGTTGAGTGCCTTGGATGGTGCTCCATCACCAAGATGCTACCTGAYATTTTACTTTATCTTTCTTTATAGCTGCCTTCAGCTGTGAATCTGCAACRTGTCCTTGTCTTGCATACAGTGTTTACTTGCATGAATCAGGCCTTTTTCTACCAAGGCTTTTGGCAATAGTGTCTGGGACATTTTGGCAGCTTAAACTCCATTCAGCAGAGGACAGTACCACCTATATACACCCAGAGTCTTCCCTGCCTGTATTCTTGTGTGCTTTAGTTTGCAGCTGTATTGCTTTCGATGTTGTTCATTGCAACCAGTCTGTAAACTGGCTCAGGTAATAAATAAATATGGAAATCAAGATGCTTAAAAAGAAAGCCAGACCAAGCCAGTCTGCATTTGAAGACAATCAGTACTTGAAGTACCATAATCAACTACAGCAAAGACASAAAACCAAGGTGAAAAAGAAGTTACAGTAGATACAGAATATCAGAGAGAGCTCTACATGGCTGTAATGACCTTTTACATTATTTGGGAATAAGGATAATTATTGTCTTTGAAGAAGAAAGAGAGACTGACTGYGTTAGCAAGTAGTGAAGTGCAACAGGAGCAAATACAGAGTATGAAACAGCTGGTGCTGAGAACGTGATGCCCACACTATACACAGCTCARGGGTGTTCACATCAGACCAGTTCCCACTAACAGCTGGAACACATCAGGCATGAGTATTTTTTTGATTTCGTTCCATCCAAAAGGAATGCAGGTTTTTGTGCTCCAAGATCACTCTGTGATGCAAATCAGAGATGATCAGGAGCCTCAGATCAAAAGCACATTCCTGATCTGAACTAAAATACAAGCATCAATATGCCTAAAGTCACCTTTCTTTTCTTCCTCAAAGTCTGGTATCGTCTAATAGAGTGGCTATTCACCACTTGAATGCCCTAAAAAGTAGAGAAGGAAAAACAGCCTTTTTTTGCCATAGCTGTGCTGTACAAACCCRATAGCCTTAACCGATCTTTTGGCCACTAATGCCATCTTTAGCCATTCAATGCCATTCTTAACTTGTCAAAATTTTCTAAGAGAGAAAGAGCAGTTCCACAGCCCAGGAGAGCCAGCAGTCAAAGGATTACACCCCTACCCCCCCCCATATATTTACATTTTTCTCTTTCCTCCACATCTCAGAGTTGTAAACACATTTCTTTTCAAAGCAGTTACCTTTAGCTTTCCTGGGATTAACAGAGAACAACTGCCATCAGTGCAGCAGTTTTCCCTAACTCCTCCGCAGTTTGCTCCGTGCCACGTTACCCTTCTCCCCGTCACAGAGCAGCACCACCTCACCTCTGCGTGCGCAGTTCCTTTTGTAGTATTATCTCAGAGCGAGTTTTAAAACGTATCATTTAACATTGTCAGTTGACTGAGCTCCTAGGTGCTATAACTTCATTTTAGTAGCTTATAAACTTTTACTGTCATAATTCACAATCAGGTAGTTTTTCATTTCACATCCCCCAGTGGCCAATAGAAGTCACGGAGAGAGCGCGTGTATCTGATGAAAGAGAAAGCACGCATGGGGTTTGGCGCTACAGCTTGTCAAAGCAGAGTTCACACTGTCTGCTAGGTTATTTACATCGGCTAGGCTAACTATATGAGCAGCAGGAGCTTCCTAATGGAACGGTGTTTACAATGAAACCTGAACAGAAAATATGTACTTAAAAATAGTACTGAGCGATAAAGAAAAAAAAAAAAAAAAAGAGGAATTTGCAGCTTCTAAGAGAATGGAGTAAAATGGACCTTTGAAACTGTCTTAACATTAGCAAAGGCACCATATTGAACCGCTGAAAGTGAGAATGGTTGGTTTTATCAGGGTGGGAGGGCAGCCTGGCAAGCAGRAGATCTGGGTTCTGCCCTCACTTCACCACCGGTCTCCTCCATGGCCTGGGTCAAAGATCATTGCTCTGTCTCCTCTCTGCTTCTTTTAGTAATTGCCAGTGTTTAAACAGTGAGGCCAGGACAACGACACAAAGCCTTTGGAAAATCCTGTATTATAAGTGAGCAACAGCACAGGCAGGGCCAAAATTAGATTKGGCATGGTAAGACTCCAGCTCCCACAGCGCACTCTCTCTCTCTCTCCCTCATTTACCGCTCTATCCAGAGCAAGAGGTAGGAGCAAGGCTTTCTTTTCCTTTCAGTGAGGGGCAACAAGATTTGTCAGGGGTGCCTTTCTCTACAAAGAAACAGGGGTGGCAGCAGTCCTAGAGATACCCAGACTGTTACCCTACTGCCAATACGTGTTTTCACCAGTGGATACAGCAGAGATTAGCGTAACCATTTCCTATTTTCAGCCAAAATTATTTACTTCTCACTTTTTTTTTTTTTCCCTTCTTTTTTCCTTTTCAAATGGAAGTTGGTTTTCSATGAAAGAGGGGATAAACCTGGACTACATTTACACTCACTGCACAGAGAATCCTCTGCTGGCAGGAAGCCTTGGGAGAACAGCCGTTGGTGTGAAAAAAATGTGTTTCAGGCAGTGAAACTCTCTTTAGATGCTTTCACCCCTTACCCCACTAACACCTTCCACAAGCAGTCTGCAGAGTCCAGCACCCTCCACTGACGGGGTTTGGGGTTCATACTTTCAGGATTTTACTCTCAGCCATGCAAATCAAAAACTTATTGGGMCAGTTTGTTTGTTTTTGCTGGAGTAAGATGCCCTGGGCACTACTGCATTTGAAGAGTCCAGCACTTTCTCATCCTTGAATCAGCACGCAATATGCTAACAATTCACTTTCCCCCAAAAGACACTGCCTTTGGGTTCTGTCAATCCTTTACTTTTCTATGGAGATTGCCAACAGAAGTGCCAATTACAAGGTTGGTTTGTCACATAGATAATTGCTCACTGGGAATTAACTTCCTACAACAAGCTCCTGATTTCCATTTTTATTTCARTGATGGAAATACTTTGTAGCATGAATCACCACAGAGAATCAGAAGTTTCCTTTAGCCTTGTATAGTTTAAAGAGCCTWTTCTTATTGGTTAGAGGTGAATCGGATATGCATTTCATGGCAAATTTAGAACAAATTAGAAGATTAAGTCTAGGCGGAGTCAGTTCCTCAAGCCTGCTATACCATACGTCATTGAAATAAAGTGCCTGGTAAACTTTCACTGACATTTTGCAATCCTATTGATTTTGCATCAAAAATGCTCAGGTAGTACAAGAAGGAGGAATATTATACAACACCAAGAAAAAACATCTGATCCTACCAACACAGGCAGAAAAGTAGGCGAAGCAGGGATTAGGACATGGATGMAAACACTTTCCTGGGCTGCTTCTGGTAGATGACTGTCAGCGACAAACTGCTGGCAATACTAGCCATCAAGGAAGATGTGGAAAGGGCTGTAAGMCAGTCTTTGACATACACATGCAAGGTATCTGTTACTATGATGCCACCCTTGGAGCTCTTAAGGGATTCACAACAAAGGCCAAAGTTGCATAGGAAGGCATTCAGTTTGCTTACTGAATACACCATCATATTTTAGTATTGGGAAAACACAGAAGACAAAGCAAAGCAGTCACATGCCAGAAGTTAGCCTATTCTGTATGATTCCCACATTTTTACAGCTATCCTGCAACCTAGACTATGATTATAGAAAAATTTAATTCCTATTTTAGAAGAGGATTGTATTGCCTTCCATCATTTMATCAAGTTGGTGGGCATATATTTAGTGTTTAATCATATCCAAATTAAAGTCTCAGTCTGCCTCTAATCCTTATTAGCTAAGTAGGCACCAGTGGACACCACCATCTGGACTGCAAGAAATATCCTTTAGCTTTATCATCTTTGGTATTTAGAATCACACAAGGCTCCAAGCTGATAAAAAAAAACCCCACAAAACAACAACAACAACAAAAAAACCACCACCAAAAAAAAAAAAATGGTTCTCTAAATATAAGCAGGAAAACTGTGTCTGGGGCAGTTTCCTTYCTCTGACCTTTCCCCCCTCCCCCCCTCCTTTCTTACATATTTACATTAATATTTTTAGAGAAATGTATTCTGAAATGATTGGCATAGGAGGACAGGTTTTGTCTTGCATCTTCTTCCGTTAAAATGTTAGGAGAGGTAAGAGATCCAAAAGAAAGCAGTTTCCCAGCTTGTACTGAAAATATCACTGTCACCCGTCATCTGTTTGCACTCGTCAGATTTTTTAAAAAGTCTTATTTTATCATATTCACACCATCCTCCATAGATGCGTTAAAAATGATTAATGCAGCTTTGACTGTGACTGATATCTGATCAACTTTGCCAATAAAAACCCAAATAAAATTCTAAACTAGTGACATGAAATAGGATATAAAAATGTTTAAATTTTGTCAACACCCTCTGTGCTTCAGCACTTCAAAATACACACTGGAGGATCTACTTCACTGTATCCTGAATTGCTTCATGGCAAACATGCTCTCATTGCTTAGAGATGGGAGAACCAGAAATAGTCTTGGCTCAGGTTTTAGTGAAACAAAAATCATGGGACAAGACAAAAGCACCCATAGTCCAAGAGTCACTAAGCCTTGTTMAATCTTTCAAAACCATTGCATAAACACTATCAGCTTCTTTCAGCAAAAGAGAAAGAACTTTGGTCTTCCAATCTAAATAAATTAGTTCAGCTTTTTAGGGGAAAAAAAAMCAGTTCAGGTTGGTTTGCTTTACCCCCAGTTCCATAAATTGTCCGGATAAAGAGCTTGTAAACTATTCAGTAACAGAGCTGAAAAAAATACCAAATATGAGTAATGAGTGCTTAATTTGTGTCATTTGACCTTAATTTGACCTAAGAGAYGTCACAATTTTATTCTTTGAAGCGCTGTCATCTTTAGAGGGTTCAATACGTAAACATTAGGTTTTATAAGTTAAAAAAAAATAYTACATTTCTTATCTTAAGCTTTTCATCACAAGCACAAGAGAACACYGTAAGAAGCACAGTGGAAGARTTTGGAAAAAATACAGATGGAACAAGAGGATTTTGTATATAACATTTACTATCAAACTGGGAGAAAAACAAAAGCAAGCCTAAATGCCTTTTTGGTTTTGTTATAGTCTATACCTAGCTCCAGAAGTCTGACCCCAAGCCTACTTTGATTTAGGAGTCAGCAGGACAAAAGTCTAGCTGGGATGAGTAGAGGAATACTCTAAGAAGTCTTCAGTCTGAGGTGTTATAACAAAAATGAAGATACAGGARTATCTCCATTATTTACAAGCTATGAATTGCATGAATTGTGGTAACTTGGAATAATKAATCTCATTCAAGCGGGGAACACTGGGAAAGAGATACCCAGTGAGATTCCACTTATTTTTAGAAATAAAATGTGAGAGCGCAATAATATGTTGTTTACATACTAATAGGGAAAGTAATCTCTAACACTTCTAACTAGAGCAACAGAGTAAACATTAAACATTTTTCACTATATTTTCTCTAAAGCTTTTCAAGTTTTGCAGAGGACTTCCCCTATTTAGGGGCTGATTCAGTCCCATTACAACACCTTAATCTGAATACAGACTGTCACTGAATCCCTTGGAAATTTAAGAATTACTTTTGTTCAGGATAATGGTGTGGTCAATTCCATCTACAGGAACAGCAGGTCTGACAGAGTTAAAKAAAGACATGAGTTATACCTTTTTTTTCAAAGCTAAGTAGAGAAGTTTGCCACTCAACTTCATAAAAGTGAGAAGTATTTAAGCCAGGAAACTTTTTCAGTTTGCTCAAAAAATCTTGAACAAAAAGGGTTAGAACATGGCAACTGCAGTCTGTGGAGAATTTGGAGAGTTCAGGCTTTTTGGTCCACACCAGGATAAGAATTTGACGGCTCTGATAAAAGAGTATTTCTGGCAAGAAATTAACATTTTCTTTTTGGAATCAATTAAATGTTTTCATACAGACTTAYAGAAAAAGAATACATCACCTTGATATTAAGTTAGACAAAAATCTACTGAATTGCAAACCAAAAGCAAAAATTKATTTCCTCTATCACCCTGTATAAAAATATTCTATAAAGGAATAAATTACATATATAGTGGCACAACATAGTCAAAATGTTTTGATGCTGATATTATGTTTAATTATTTTATAAATATTTAATTATACCCAAAGTCAAATTGCAGTAAAATATGTCAATTTTACTAAAACAAAATGTTTCAACCTTATCAAAATTAATAGTTTCCATACTTTTGGGGGGAGGGGAAGAAAAAACATCAGCAACAGTCTTTTTTGAAGTGTTAGTTTCATTGAACCCATATTACCCAATGAAAAAAAAAAAAAAATCTGTTTCACTGGGGGACATTCAAGGAACTCTGCTCTCCACACTGGATGCCTTGGTACTTAATAGTTCTTCGCCTGATTCATTTGGGTAAGCATTCCTGGTTTTTACCTAGGTGATGCGTCGTAATAAAATTTTAATTGCATTGTTAACTTAAAAACAACACTGCATGTCAAAGAACCAATCCTTTGTTCAGATCTTGCAAATAGGAATTAAAATTTCTTGTCATACTCTCAAAAAAAAAAAAAAAACCCAAACCAAAACACTTTTCCCCTTGTTTTATGTAGGAAAGAGAAGAACCCCAAACTTAACCATGAGCAGTTACAAAATTCTGCAGCTGTGGTAATTGCAATGGTGTCCTGCATTAGGGCCAGCAGTTGTGCTCTTTAAGAGAGCCGTTCTCTGTAACGCAGTAACAACGAAGCTTATCAATGGAAAGTATCTTTAGAAGTACTGTTTTGGCAAGTGGAACTATTTCAGACATGTGAACAAAGGGATCCCTGTCCTTTGGTTCAAGAACTCAGGTGCTTTACTTTTTAAATTTACTTACGAAACAAGTCTTTTCTGTATGGAACAAAGATTTATCAGCAAAGGAAAAAAGACTTTAAGAAACCCTTGGCCTATCTTGAAAGTCAGCAACCCAGAAAAATCTCCAGTTCAGGGCTTACACTAAATACTCCTCAACAGGCTGAATCTGAAATAACTCCTCCTGAAACAGTAAGTTCCCTGGGAATTGCAGTATTCATCTGGAAAAGGGTAGAAGCACAGGGAGACCATAGTGTCACAAAAATCTGGTTCTTCCAGTAGCTGGGCAAAAGGASAGGCATAAAGGAGGCAAGAGAGAAGTAGTGGGTCTAGAGGAACAAATTCCCTAGACAGCTTTGAAACACTCAACCCAACCTCCTTTCCCCGACAACACTGTGGAACAGAAAGGCAGGCATGTTCTCCATTCTTTAAAGCACTAATCTTGCTCTCATGGCCAGAGGCTTCCACATAAGCGTGGCTAACATGAACGTACTTCTTCACGAACATAAAAAGGTGCTTCCGAGATAATTTATTTTCTTGTCTTCCAGAACAGAAGTATAGAGATTGGAGGTGAGGGCATCCTGCAAGATGCCATCCTCTAATTACTCCAACTATCAAAACTAAGATGACTCATTAAAATTGGATGAATACAGCTGGAAGGCTATTTCCTATCTTAATTCCATCTTAATTGTGAGAGCAAATCAATAAAACTTTGGCATYCCCTTTAATTCTGCTGCCTAATTCTCCAAATCAATAATATTAGAAAACTGCTCAAGAACACCGGTCATGAGCATATTCTTACCTTGAGTGCCTGTGTGGGCTGTCTGAACAAAGAAAGCTCCCATAAAGCAGCCAGCTCCATTAAAGAGAGTTAAAAAATGCATGGAAATCCCTCTAATTCTTTCTGGCACAAGCCGGAATGAAAGCAAGGAACCTTAGAAAGGAAGCAGACACAGCTACAGGTTAAAAAAAAAAAAAAGTAAATGATGGTAGAAGGTAGATAAGACGGAAAAAAAAAATCCAAAGTGTCTCTAATAGGGACTTTCCATATTTTACACAGAGAATGTACTTGCTGCAGAAGGGCAATCAGATGTGTTAGTATGAACCCTATTAATAAAAGACTATCTAAACTGTTTAAATGAATCTCCGTAACAAACCATCCCACATACAACTACTGATATTCCACAAGCACGTAAAGATTTTTCACCCAGACAGTTGCTTTCACCTTTTAAAACCTCAGGCATAGCAAGACAAGAGAAACACCAGCACAGTCAGCAAGCGTGAAGACAGCAGATGTGATATTTAACTGCAGGATAGCAGGACCTCCTATGCCAGAGCCAATGCAGCATGACCACTAGTAAATACTTCCAAAATCCAGAGCTCTACCTTAACTTGAACAGTTATCTTGCTTTGATTTAAGGATTGACAATGCTCCTCTTCCCCAGAGAGCAACCCCCAGAGTCACTGGCTAATTTTTAAGACATTGTTCTTCATTTTCYTGCCAGAAAAAGCAACAGCTTTGGTGGTGAGGGGGAGCCGTAGCATGCCATTGTAGCATGGATGACTATAAATAATCCCACCAGTTGTAATCTGGCTAAACTAGGTTAGAGTAACAGTAAGTCTTTATGATAGCTGTTCTTTTTGAGTAACTTTCCCTGATTATCAAAACCTCTTGTTTCCTAATTTCACACCTTGAGCCCTCATCCACACTTGTTCTCCAAGTCCCAGTATCTCCTACAACCTGCTTTATTAGTTGAGTTTGAATGACCTCCAGCTTGAGAAACTTGTCAGCACAGAGGATCTTATTTGGATGCTGAGTTGCCGGAAGCATCTCTGAATACAAATGAAACTTTACAATCACCATCTTCTACCCTTTTTAATTTGGATGTCCAAATGAGARCTTTGGAATCATATTAAAGAAAAGAAAAAAATACCATGGGCAGTGCTTTTTCCTAATTCCCAGTAGGAACCAAAAGCCTGAGGGCAAGAGAAAGCAGGTTAGCCTGGGACACCATCTGTAGATCCAACAGTACAGTCTGAAACATTGTACAGTCAGTGTCCTAGCTAATTTGAATCACTAAAAAGTTTTGGTTATTTCTCCCTTCTAAAAGCAGGGGTGCAAAACATGCATCTTGGCCAAATTCAGCTTGGGTAATTGCATCCTACTTACCTAAATTACCTCTGCTGTTTGAATTGCATACTCCATTCCTCGCTTCTCCCACGGTGCTGCTGTGCACTATTAAACAGCTGCTGCATTTCACCCCGGAGACTATTGCATTTCATCGGTGGGTGAAGTGATCCCCAATATATCCTTTAACTAACAGAGCTGTTTGTTACAAGGTTTCCCATTTCTGAGTGCTTTGAGACATGTTGATGGGCAGGTGATATTCTTGCAGCACTTCAGCAAACACTGCAAATCTGCTATCCCTTTGTAGGGCAAAGCAGTTACAGTGCACCAGACGGCTCGGACACTGGCAGTGTAACGCAGCTGCTGTGGCCAGCAGGCTGCCTTCCCATCACCAGCAATCTCACGCACTGTGGGGGCAAATGCCTGCTAACGTTGTCCCATAGGATGGAGTTGTTTTGGTTTTTTCTTTGTGATGTTATTTTTTGGGGGTTTTTTCGGGGGTTTGTGGTGGTTTTTGGTTTTTGGTATTTTTTTTTTTAAATCATTGGGCTTTAAAAGAGTAATTTCCTAGYTTAAACCAAGCTAGGGGTACAAATTCAAGCTGTGAGATCTTACATTCTAACACGGAGGAGAGAAATTATTTTATCATTGTTTTATTTTATTTTTTAAAGACTACCTCAGTGCTAGGGAAACATTAAATGCTGATACTATTCTGAGAGATGCTCATGCCACCTGAAGCAGATGACTCCTATCAACAAGATAATGCAATATATTGTATAACACAACTGTAAGTATCAGGGCTTAAATGGAGATAGAGTTCAATATGCCAAATCTAGCTCCTCTAACCAAACACTTCAGAAATGAGATATCTCCTCTCTTCCCTCTGATTACAAGTGTGAACATTTCTGTCTTCAGCTTGGATCATGTACTTTCAGGTCAAGTAAATTATTATGATAATTAAATTTGACCTTCTGCATAACGGAGGCAGTAAAATGTCAGGAAAGGTGAAACAACTATTTAAGTGTCTAGGCTGTCATTACCGTCCATGGAGAACCACTGAACAGTTCCTGAACAGCAATTCAGTCCAAATTGAAGTAGAAACCTAGAGCTCAGTTCAGTAGCTTGAGTACAGATGCCCAGTGCTGCCTGAAATGCTCTAGTGCACCTTAGCCATCCGCACAGGGCTGTCCGATAAGGTGCAAGACCTATGGGAAAACCATACTCTTCTCCAGCAGCAGCTGGAGGCCACACAGGTGCCGTAAGGAGCCTGCTTGCCCCACGTGCATAGCCTAGATACTCCATGACAAATGGTGCCAGACACCTATGTGTGGGCAAGTGAATGGAGGCCTGCATCCCCATCGACTACAGTAGTAACATACTATATTAGGTACCTACCTTTAGTTTTCTACATGCAAGTCTCAAATTCAGACTTAGTTCCATTTACCCGGGTTCTTGAATCGCACCTGTAACTGCAGCTCTTAGCAAGATGCTTAATCTTTATTTAAATGTGGAAGACAACTTTTCTTCCTAAGAAATTCTAACCACAATCCTTTAAAAAGATTAAAAAAAAAAAAAAGCCCCCCCCCCCCCCCCCCCCCCCAAGATGGAGCTTTATTGCTTTTCTAAAGGCTAATGTCATCTTCCAGTCATTGGACTTCTGTTGTGTCCCAGTGTGCTAGATTAAAAAGCCTTATTCTATCAGCAATATTCTTCTCATGCTTCTGCATGAGAAGACTGTAAGCAAGTCACCTCCCAACCTTTTTTTTTTTGTTAAGCTAAACAGAAGGCCACAGTTTTCAGTTACACTTAGCCTGTAACCTAGAAACCACATTACCTGCCTAGAAACCTGTCTCAGTTAAGTACTTGAGAGCTATCAGATGAAGAGGCATTATGAAAGCTAAGTATTTAAAACTAGGGAAAATTACCTTTTTAGTGACAGACCATGACCCACAGCTCTCCGTAGTCTTAGAGTCTAAGAATGAAGCTGAGACACTGAAGTTATTTCCTGCTCTTAAATAAAAATCTGAACATTTCTGGCGTTGTACTGGAACAATAGACACTCAATCTGCAGAATTGAATGCCTGCAGAGATCAGCTAGTCAATTACTTTAACTGTGTCTCTAAGTAAATGTTGATTAGATTATTTTTGTGATACTAACATTTTTTAAGCTCTGCAAGGTAAAACAGTGGTAACCACTCTGCGTGCTCCTCAGAAGAAAATAAGCCTCAGGAATGTCAGTGTAGATGTGGAAAGGTAAATTATGGAAGGGAGAGAAGGTTCAGACTCACAATCAAGAGCGCATCTACGTAATTTATGTATGGCAGGCGTGAGCTAAGCCTTGCCTGTGCTCTGCAAAACAGGAGTGTTTATCTCTGGCTCCATGCCACAAGCTAAGGCGTGATACTCTCTGCAGGCACGTTCGCATGACTCCCGATYGGAGCAAACAAAAATCTTGCATCTGCCTACAATATTCTCCAGGTTAGCCTGTCAGTTGAACTGTGTTGCCTGCCTGCATATGCTCTGTGTCAGTGAAATAAAGTGTAATAATTCTATTAGCTGGGTCCACAAATGAAAGGGTTAAGCTAAATTACTTCACCTTGCTTTGACTGTGGCCTAAGAAGTGCTCATAGACTGTAACCACAGCTCAGCTGTCACGTGCGTATTTGTTCTGTCTCAAGAAAGTCACCACTGAAGAGTTCAGGTCAGAAGGGACCTCAGGAGCTCATGCAATCCAGCCCCCGCCTGAAGCAGGTTCAGCTTCAAGACCAGTCACGCATCCAAGCCCAGAGTCCCACCGCTCCAATCATCCCCCCACCGAACGGCAGATGATGCACCCCAGGGACCTGACCGGGCTGTGTCACCTTCCAGTTAATCTGGAACAACGTCATTGCTCACTGAGTTACAGCCAGCAAGACAAATTATGCTACTGTGAAGCAGGTAAAGCACAGGTCTGCTCATTAAGCCCGTGGAAGAGAGCCAGGGATAAAATATCAGATGACAGTAATTATTTTTAGGAAGCTGATATAATTCTCTGTGAATCAGGACATTCTCACTTTAGCCTATTAGATTTTACTTACAGGAGGGAGTTACCAAAGCTTCAGCTACTCCAAGGAGAATGTACTGAGGAGCTAAGTGGAAGCAAGGCATGGAGGAGACCAGGAGAACCTCCTCAGAAAGCGTCTGCTCCACCTGAGGGAAGTGCTTCCGGTATATTTCAGAGAAGCCAGCAACCGCCACGGAAAGTGCAGCAGATAACTGACCTACAACTGGGTAAAGAGCACAGAGAGCATTCACCAAGGTTGTAGTTATAGGATTATCATGCATTTAGAATGAAGCAGAGTCCCGGGAGATGCAAAAGAAGCTTGCCCTCTTCCTCCCTCTCCCCAATACATCCTCTCTGGACGCAAACATAGACAAAGAGTACTTGCTACACCACAAGCCTAACTATAAATATATGGCAAAGGGACACCACCTCAACACAGAAAGAATTTAGGGATGCAAAATAAATGAGAAAGGAAAAACTTTTCTGAAGAGCAAAGTCACAAAGAAAACTTTTTTTTTGAAGATTGGGGGAGGTAGAAAGGAGGAGAGAAAGAAAAGGCAGCAGCTCTTCCAGATATCACAAGAGATTGGGTGGGAATAAGACTACCAAGAAGGGGAAATGCTCCTATTCAAGCAGCAATAAGATTCTGAAATATACACATACACCATATGCTTTACCCATTTGTTTTCTATACAAAGAAGTATGCAGACAGTTGCAGTACTGGATTTCTAAGGCTGCCATGGTAGATGGGAGAGAAAAAGATCAGCAGTGCATACCACACCTCAGGAGATCAAGCATTCCTACATTTTCCCCTTTCCCTCTACTATAGAGTTCTCCTGGCCTACTTTTGAAAGTTTGTTGGATAGTGCATTTGCTGGACTGTTTAACATTTTAGGATGAGATGAGCTCCATTACTGGAAGAGAGAATCTCCAGCTGTTTAAGATTTTACACATAAACCGTTGGACTACAGTTGCCTCCTGCCTTCTTTAGTTGTCCTGAAGAAATATCACTGCATGATCCATAATATACTGGATCCATAACACTTTTCAATATATTACTGCACATGCAATGCGTGGAGTCTTACTGCTTGCCTCAGTGGTAAGGCACAAGTACAAGTACTGCACAAGCACACAGGTCAGGAAAAAACCACACCTATATGTTTAGCCTCATAATGCAAGAAAAATCTTCTAATAAACTCAGATGTATTTTAAATACCACACACTTCACCACACATTGCATACTGGATATTTAAATGTATTATTTTATATTTCTTGGTGTTGACAGTATGAAGCGGTTGTAGCCTCTCAGAAAAGAGACACACAAAGAATGCAAAGTTTTCAAGTCAGTCTCCTGAACTTGAAACATTTATACTTCTGATGTTTTGAGCTCCCATTGATTTTGCCTAAGTTTGTGAATCCTCAGGATTTTTAAACTATAATGTAAGTACAGGTGTAAGAATTTGGTTTCTTTTGACAACTTTGGCTCAAATACCCAGACTGTGCACTGCTTTCCCCATAAGAAACCTCATCTCACTTCATGACTGGAAATTGTTACACTTACTAGATTTGACATTCGACATTCAAAGGCTTTCGTTTCATTTTATAATATATATAAACTTTGTCTCTTTGGGTGCCAGGACAGAAGAGGCAGAAAACTCATATAGCTAAGTGGCCTTAGCCTTGTTATGTTTTTGCATACGTCAGTGTTTCTCCTCTCAGCAGCAAACTCTCACACCCTTCCACCAGCACAGTTTTCCTGCATTTTCAGGACTTTAAATACCCTCCCCTCACCTAACCTGAGGCCTGGAAGCTGCTTTGCTGTTAAGGCCCCTTTAGTGCTTAATAAGAACTTCGGTGAATTATTGCTTGAAAATTGATGATGAGAGGGAATTCAACAGCATTTTCTGGCCAATGCACCTTATCAAGGCCAGGTATAAAGCCCTCAAGGAGCTTCTTGTAATCTACCAAAGCAAGAGTTCTCCTAATGAAAAATTATGTTAGTACTAAAGAAACCTCAAGCAGTTCAATATTACTACACAGTGCTATATTTTAAGCATTTTCCTTACTAAAAGCCAAAATGTTTCAGAGAAAGTAACCTCTGAATGCCCAACAATTGTAATATTTCTTTCAAGACATTATGTGGCAGAGGAAGAAACTGAGAGCTGTGGAGACCTGGTTTTCCTCCTACCTCTCCTCCTCCCTTTAGTCCTCTTTAAAACAAGCAGTTTGGAATGACCATCTGGGGCTTTGGTTTTACAGGAGAACAGGCTGTTTTAGGAACACTTGGGGCTGATTCTAAGACAAGGCAGTTTACATTACCTAGAGACTAAGGTTGTATTGGACCTTTGTGATTACCTAATCTCATATCCTGAGTAAAACAGGTCAAAAAGCTTTCCTGAAATTAATACTTGTTCAAACTAGAACATCTTTTAGGGAGAAATGGTCAACCTAAATCACCTGAAACATTGGGCTGGAGGCTTGCTTTTGTGTACTGYATGGAGAGCTATTCCCCACATCAGTCTTGGATGGAGTAAATCCAGGATTTAAGACATTTCAGTATAATCAGGCATTAAGAATATTAGAGCAAGAACTTCTATGGCTCAGGTACTTCAGCTAGAGCCTCTTGCCTGTAGCTGATGGACAACTACCTAGTTGTCCATCACACCTTCAGTTCTCTGCTGAATCTTCTATACTAATGACTAAATCAAGTAGCTTAAATATATTAAAAAAACCAAAACAACTATGAAACAGAAAAACTCTGTTTGCCAAATACTCATGTTTTTCATAGAGGTCCAGATACTGAATATATTTGGGACACAATCTAAATTCACTTTAAGATTTTAATGTTTTTTAGATCAYACCTAATTTATAAATAAACCAACAACTATAGAGAAAGTAATATAGATTACTGTTTTCATGTAGATCCTTATTACAGAGCAATCAGGTATTTCAGTTCAACATTGTCTATATGGTTCATCCTTGAAAACTGTTATTCTTAACATACTGAAAATTTCCAGAAAACTATTTAAATTTCTTCCTCTTACAAGACTTGAATTAAAATGTAGTTATACATTGGCTTAACACCAACAGTCTATTTTTACTTTCAGTTTTGTTCCTGAAAATGATTGTGAACCTAATTAACTGTTGGCAAAAATATTGGCACTTAGAGGTCTACCATATTTGCAGGTGCAGTCATATACTTAGATATCTAAAGCCATCGCCTGTACTCACAGGTATTTTTATGCCTCAGGTAATTTATCACCCCTAACAGGAGGCTAYTTTAATAAATGAAGCTATTAAGAATAAACCACTGCATATATTTTACTGCTGTGCAACGTAACAGGGTAGAACATTAATACTAACTTGAAATTTCCATGGTTTTAAGGAAAATTATTATCTGAATGTGCTTTTTGTGTTTTAATGCAGATGTTATTTTAAAAACTAGGGTAATTGCAACCTGCTGTGTAATATGCATCTGGTTTGTATAAAACTTAATAACACTCTTAATTAGGCTAATTTAGTCAGATTAATACCTCTGTGTGTGTCAGTACTCACTGTGCTGCTTGCCATGGGGCACTGAATTAATAGTAGCACACTGAGAAAATAGTCGTTTATAAATATTTTTGTCTGAGGTTTGTAATGCAGGCTGGAAGATAAAACATGTAGGAAGTTTAATGATAGTATCTACGAAAGGGAATACTTTTAAGTAAATACAGAATGGAAGCTGCTTTTCTGGTGGTACTAGATGTAGYTGATATCAGAAGAGGGTTACAGAGRATCCCTCAGACCATTACTTCTAGACTATGAGTTTCCCCGAAATGAGTGCCAATCCTGACTTTACAACGCTTACCGTTGAAAATGCTGGGACTCAAAACAGGGAAGACTTCTTTGTACCACTTCTATAAGAAAGAGAGAACACTTCACCTCTGTAGATGCCTCTTTGCTTTACTTTGAGTGTACAGTAAGGTACGTTTCAGTTTAGGATTTTAATAAATAAAATTACTAAACACCTGGACAATTACCCCATACTAGATATTCAAATGAAAATTTTAGAACTAGAGGGGAAAGCTGTACCTCTCCAAGTAACCTACCACCTGTGAAATTTTCAGCCTGCTCAATGGGAACAGCTGTCCAGTGATACGCATCCATTTGTTTTACGTAGTTGTCTGCATGTTTTCTTTTGCTCACCAGTTCTAAAAACACCTATTGCAGACACAGAATTAGACTAGATACTTTTATTTCACTTGGGATGAAACTGGAATAAATTAGTGATAATACAATTTCACTCTTATAAGCTGCAGTCCTACTGTTGATGCAGTTATAGCATAAAAATGTAAGAAAAACAAAGCCTTTATTCATAACCTGATTATTGAAATCCAAACTCATCATTTGGAGCAACAGAACATTTCTCTGGTATCACAGAGCAATTGAAGGACTCTCCCATCCCCCAAAAAAGACTTCCAAAGTAAAATAACTTTCTAGAAGTTAATGGATAAACAAACATATAGAAGAGAATCAAGTCAGAATAAGTCTCAAGCCTAAATGGTTAGTACTGTTTCTCTCACCAATTCCTTAGGATGACTCCTAGTTATTTGTGAGTGTCTCTCAAAATTTTTTATTTGTCAGAAAAGCCTCAATCTCTGTTCTAAACAAAAGCTATCAATTCTTTCTTTATAGTGAATATGTTTTTTTAGGACTGTCTTTTCAATAATTCCTTTGAAACTTATTCACCTCTGAGAGTCATCCCAAAACAAATCCATCTTAATATTTATAGTCAGAAATAATTGTATAGGTTCATCCATCACCTACTGCAGTTTCTCTTTCAAAAACAGAATACATATCAAAACTCTATAAACACATGTACTTTGTACGTACCAATATAAATTGTTGGAGAATGTCCAGTGTCCTTGGAACTAAAGAGACACGAGTTAATGCATTCCAAAAAAGGAACAAGAATCAGTAGTGGCACAATGCTTATCACATTCATTGCTGCAACTGGCAAGACAAATCCACTGAAGTTCAAGTTGGAATTCATGGTTTGGAGATAATATCCTGAAGGGATCTGTATTGAAGAATAAAAACCCACTCCCATTAGTATACCAGTTACCTTTCATGGATAAGATGTTTTCTATATTTGGAAACCTCTCCAACTCTTTTCCCTCTGAAGAAGTCACAGTAAACCAAAYACCTGCTGGCCAAAAGGAACAACCATTCATGATGAAAGGCTTTCAGACAGTGACATTCTCATTCTCTGCCAGAATGTAACATTTTCTTTCTATTTCATTTGCTCCTCAGTTAAACTAATGAGCTGCTGCTTAGATTTGTTAATTTGATCATTCCTAGTTAGAGCTATCAGCCAATATACTAAATGGTTCTGCCTAATACTTCAGTCACTACTGCTTCATAGACAGTGCTTAACAGAACAGAATTTTAGAATACCAAGATGCAGAGTTATTTTGAACTTCTGATTGTGTGAGTAATTTTTAAGACACTCTTGCCAGCACATGGCTTTAAAAGCTACAGGAAAAGAAGATTTGTCCACAGTCTTAGAACCAGCATAATGTGACTGACAGCCATAGCAGCTATATAAAGGACCTCCTTTTACTTCTGGGAATCGAAAACAGAAAAAAACAAATAATCACATGAGCAACCCACCAATGGCAGTCATCAGGGTATGAAATTAAGTAGACTTGTAAGACTGTCTCTCACTTCAAGAGCAAATAATTTCTCCTGCTTGTGTGAGACTCTACAGAAGATCTGCTGAGTTTATTTAGAAAATAAAACAAAACAAACAACAAACCCCAAACAAACCACAATGGCTGCTATCAACAGCTTTTTCATTTTTTTTTTTTTTTTTGAGGAAGCTTCGTTAACTAAGCATTGCAATTCCATGTGCAGCTGGGAGTTATAATCCACTCCATTTTACAGACTGAAAGGAAAGAGAGGTAACTTGAGCAATTCACAGAGTACAGCCATGACAGAGCTGGATGTAGAAGTGTTTTCCTTATTTCTGTTTTTAGAGAGTTCTGGATTGTTGCAGTATTCTGCGTGGCTCTTCAACATGACTGGCAAAGCCAAATCCAGGTAGAATATTACTGCTTTACAGCTGTCTGAAAATCAATGTATAGTTACTAACTGAGCTCATCTAGGGTTTCTCATCAATGGTTACAGTCAACCCTACTCACTGGGAGTCTGTTCAGTGCTAGCTCTTAACAAAAATATTTTTCACCTACATTCCACTCCTAAAGAAGATATAAATTGTAAAAGGGTGAATAAATGGCAACAGAACTATGAAAGATCAGAACTGAGCCAAATTTTGTTGGTTCCTTCTTTACACTGCCTATTGCAAATCAGAATTGACTTCTTAATAGGAATTAAAATATCATCAACATGCATCACAGGCACTGAAAGCTGTTAACTTAATAATATGGAGAAAATACTATTAATCTTTACAAGAAAGATACTGATCTATCACCTAGTTTTAGAAAGAGCCTTAAACTTATTGGAAATTCTGCTGAAGGAATCTCTTTTCAGCAGTGCAAATATTTTATCTTTTCTAGATATATACCTGATTATTACAACCCCAGTTAATGAATGATATCTGGTTCATTTCCATCTGGTCWTTAATGCATAGCCTCAGCCATACGTGTGCATTTGTTGGTTTAGGGTGGGKTTTTTTTTGTTTGCTTGGCTTTTTGTGCTTTTGGGGAGGTGGGGAGGGAAGAGGAGAAAGAATGAGGCAGATGGATGGGAATGTAGAAYGATGGCAAGAGGGAGTGTCAATAAAGCAGTATACACTACATATTTGTAAGAATTTCCTTAAGAAGCATTTTAACACCAATTAGTAAAAATGAATTTCCAAGCCAGCTCATAAATTTATTATGCCACTTGCCAAGAGGTAAGCTACCTCAAACTCCTGCTYAGCCAGGATCATCCAGACAGAAATGAATCTGAAGGAATCATGTCAGCTTAAGTAGCTTCTTGACACATTTACATTTATATAACATACACGCACTCAGAAGTGGAAAGAACCATGTAGCCTGATAGAGAGGCTGTGAAAGGACTGTTTTTTTCCACAAATGGAAAGCCACCCATTTCCAGTGTAAGGCACASTACCCACATAATCCCGCCAAAACAGTAAGAGAAATATGCAACCAAAAGAGCAAATAAAGATTTTTCTACATCTCCCAAAAAGTGAGTGAACATTTAAGAAATTGGAAAATTAATTTTTTTCAAAAGAATGCTGAGCCTGAGTCTCTGATAACTGTAACATGGCAGCGTGAGGAGCACAGGACTCTAGCACTAGGTGTTTCAGCCAGTAAGGGTTCAGAGAAATACGTAGCAAGCAGTCACACAAGCTCCTTCATGAGTCTTGATCAAGTCGATTTTACTTATYTGATGAGAGAATATAACAAGGTATATTCTCAGGTAACCAAAACTACTCTGCAAGGTTGCTCTGCTGGTAAAGCAACAGTTAAAAAACACCCATGCCTAGAAACATAGTAGTAAACACATGTCACAGTATTTTTCAAGATTTTTGTTTAAAAGTTGTGTACCCACCTGCATGATACATGTTCTGTACAGAATTTGGAAAGCAAACAATGGGAAGAGCCTGACAAGTGACTTCGTGCTTTCCACCTGAGTCTCACTGTACTGACCACCATAGTTTTCCTTGGCATGATCTAGCCAGTTTGTCATGCCTCCGCTAAAGTAGTGATATCGCACGCAGCACATTTTCAGTGCACTAGCAATTACCCCAAAAGTCATCAGCAGGGAACTGTCTGCAAATAATCAGAGACATTGGTATGTTTTTACTTGTTGCCAAAATAAACAGGACAAGACAAATCACTTCGGGAGGGAAAATACAACCTGATATATTCACCGTTATGTCTTTTTGGGGAGGGGGAAGGCAGTAATGGTATGGATTTTTTCCAAAACATTCTTTTTTAGAAGCCAGCTCGTTCACAACGTAATTGTTACAAAAGCAATTCACCCAACATCCACAGAGAAAAGTGCCTTTTGCTACCAGTTATTTAACACAAAAATCTGTTGTTGTGGTTGATCAGGTAAAGTATTACTTTGCTTTGCTTTTGCTTTCTATTGATTGAATGAGGTTAGTTTTTAACTCAAGACAGCAATGGAATATTGCATATCTGCTGAAGTCCAGCAAGGGGAGGGTAGTAGTGAAKTGAGAAGGAAAAGGAGCTCAGAAGAGGGCTGATGAGATAAGAGAATTTTCATGGATGCATTTCAAATCCAGAAATATTATCTCAGGGCTTCCAGKTAGCATCCTGTGGGAGAGAAGCTTCCAGTCTAGTATTTGGCATATTAAGTCTTGCCCACTGGTTACTGGGTTCAGGAATTGCTAACTTGTTTCTCAGACTCAGAGGCAATGTAACTAAAACAAGGATAAAACTGTTAGCTTCAGGCTTGGGAATGCAGATTCATTTACCTTTGGTAAGTTGCCGATCCATGCAAATAGGGGTTATAGCACTYCTCTGCTTTTCTGAGAGTGTTGAAGCACTACAATAACCCGCGTGTCTATAAATAAATACTTTCCAAAAACTACAGTGAACTAAGAAGATGGTAGAGGGAAAAATGTCTCTCTACTATCTCTGGTATGGAAATTATTTTCTAGAAATATCCAYTGACGCCTATTGGAAGCACTTGCTCTAGAGTACTAAGAAAGGGAATTTTATTAGATAACTAACATTTAAACCTCTGACTATTTAGCATTAACCTGTAGACTGTTGGCACTGTTGAATAAAATCTGAAATAGAGAGCATATCAAAGCTTACAGAGATTTGGTACAGTTTTTATTGTTCTGTATGACTGTACTAGGCAGCTATTCTTARCACTCATTGTAAGTGATCTAGGATCTAGACTATTTCAAGACCAAATCTGAAGACTAAAAGAAAAATATGCAGACGTTCAGAGTGACTTGACTAAGAAGCTAACCAGAAAACAGGTGGGACTTGGGGSTCTTGTCAAAGCAGAGTTATTTTCAGAAGTAAAAAAAAGGTAGCAGAAAAGTCAGTATCAGCKCAACTCATTGGCAGAGCTAGTAATCACATGTTTTAGATCAGAGAAGGGATAATACTTTGCTTCGCTGTACGCTAGAGTTTGGACACTCACAAAGAAGGAATTAAAAGCAGTAAAGTGGTGTTATTACTGCTCTACAAGGGTTTGAACCCAGTCAGTGCTGAAATCAGAAGATGCACAGAGCACCCCATGACAAGACTAGCAGGCAGCTCAAACAAAGCAACAACCTGGCTGTGTCCTGGTTTATCTGACCTAGTCTTGAAGATGGCCATGGCCATCTCCTTTCCTTTGGAACAGAAGGTGTTAGGCAGACTCTTACTTACTTACTCCAATTGAAAAAAAAAAAAAAAAAAAGACTAAAATAGACAACAAATCCTAACATTTCACTGCCTTTCCTAACAGATTAGCTGAGGCCCTCTTTAATGTAATTTCAGTCAACTACCTAGGAAAACATTATTTTGTATGAGGCAAAACAGACAACTATATTATTTAGCTGTGTTTCTTGGCAAGGAATTCCAGCAGATTATAAAATCTAGTAAACTGGGAAGATAAAGCTGCTTGAAGTGTAGTTCAAAAATCAACTTGAATGACACATAGACCTAATCAATATCAAGAGGATTTTGCCAATGATGTAGTTAGAACAAGTATCTCAACCCTTCTTTAAAAGAAAACAAGTAAACCCCACAGAACTCCATAGTGGTGAATTCTTCAGATTACAAATCCGATCAGCTAGTAAGAGACATGTTTAAAAGCATAAATATTTATATCAGTACACATTGTGTAGATCAACATCATGTACTCTATACTTGTATTTCTAATGTTTTCTTAAAAAAWAWATATATATATATATAGATATTAAATTGCAACTTTCAGAAGGTGATTTTCCTTCTCCTTTATACTTCAGTCCTTTGCTATAATGTTCTGCTACTTTGACCTTGATCTAATAATGAGTATCTGTGCTATTTAATTACAATAGAAAACCTACATTGCACCCTAGATGGTAGATACACATTTTTTCCTCATCTCTGGTCACCTGCCACTCCACAAAATTATAGCAGTGGGAAGAAATGCAAATGAAGTCCATGCTTGACAGCTAAACATAATTGAATGCATGATCCATATTTGAAGAGTTACCTTAAAATAAAAAAGGCAGCATATATAAAAATCATTTAAGGTCACCTATGGATTTGAATTACACTTCTGCAGAATTTCCAATTTCATCACCTCACTGGAAGATACAAAGTATATTATCTTTTATTTTGACTAAGGAGATAAAAAACTTTGCAGATATTAGTGTGGAGATTGGCATTCTRCAAAGACTTGGAAAATATATGATAAATCAAACAACATTCATAGGGAAAAACATTTGATATAAAAAAAATATTCTGCTAGTTTTGTTGATGGCCAGGATAGACAAAATCTACAAATTGATGTTATTCTACTTGGTAGAATTAAACTAGTTAGATGACAAGCTACAGATTTAGTCCATATGAAGTAGTCCAGCTCAGGGGTGGATACTAATGAATCTTTTTACCTTCTCTGGTTGTAAAACCTGTAGTGAGCCCCAGTGAGCCAGACAGCCACCATTCTCTCCATAAGCAGCTAGCTAATTTGACACTAGTCTTTGCAGACCTCAGTTGCATATTATCATGACATTTTTGGGGCGTTGTGGAGAGGACACATTTCTTTAGCTCTATTTGTTTTCAATAAACCTCTCTAGTGACGTCCTCACTATGATATTCCCAGGCACTTGATTTATGCATTCATTCCCTCACTGCTAATATATTTTTGCTTAGGTTATATTTATAACAAAAAGACTGAAATAATAACTTGCTTTCAGTTTCTGGATTATATTGGAAAAAGAATAGCAAGGTTTGGGCACTTACAGCCTTATTCAAGTCACCTAGGCTCCACTGACATTTCTGTGCTTGGTCACTGGAGAGGGGTAGTTGCCATCAAAGGATTTTGAGGAACTCAGGTACTAAGTAGTGAGGCCACAGAAGTGTAAGAACTTCTTCTGTTTTAAAATATCTCCACAGACTGCACAGGAACTATTTAGTTATTCAGTATTTCTAGTTATTTTCAAATGTGTAAAAACACTTGATGTTGTATAAGCAATCACGTTGAAATAACAATAAGCATCAGACATTCTGCAAGATAAAGGCTTTGCTACTAGTGCATATTCCTGTTTAGCTGACTAACTACACTGCTTGGCTGCTGAGGTGAGAGTTCASGCGAAGCAATGGAGGACACTTAAGGGAGAAAACACAAGTGCGCTTTGTGCCTTAGCATAGGTGTAAACTCTGCTTCAACTGATCAAAGCACATCGGGCATAGGTTGAACCAAACATGRCAAAATGAAGTCCACCAGCAGCATGCATATGATACCTCTTCCTGCACAGGCGAATGCTTTGACACATCTTGACAAGACAGGGAATGTACCTAAGTTTACCAGAGACTGCTTTCCACTTTTTCAGCCTGTCCAGGATCTCCAGGTCTATCTTTACAGAGGATGGATGTTGTCTCTCACACACAGACCTTGTAGAGCTAAAACCCAAGTATCTCCAACCAAACAGGGCAGTGTTGTGGAAGAACTTGTTTAGACATGCAAGTTGATCTCTTCTGTGAAAATAATCTCTAAAGATATTTCCCAAGATATAGTTGCCGCTTACCTGTTTTGGGTTTGTAAATCATTTCACCACGCACCATGTGAATTGTGATCACAGCCATAAGCACGGACACAAATGGGATGAGAAAACCAAGGTTCCTGGCCACAGACTGCTGGATATAAGAAATGCTGACAAAGACAACTGCTGAATTTAAGTTAATGAGCCAATAAAACCTAGTACACACAGACAAGAGAGAGAGGAGTGGAGAGGCTCAATAATATAAGGCCTTTACAGAAGATTAAAACATTACATTAAAGGCATGGCAAGTATAGTAAGCATGGACAGCATCAGTACCATGCACACATTGACACAGCAATTAACATCGAATTTCACTTGGATGTCTCAGCTCCAAGAGGTATATGATTAAAGTAACCGTACCGAGGCAGTAGAGCTGAACAAATTATCAATCTAATACTGGAAATATTCTTGTGGATCAGACTAATTAAATACAACATTTACCATTTACATATTTAATATCTGATAACATAAGTTTTGTGTATGCAATATCATCAAATCACGTACTTTAAGCTTAAGAGAGAAATGTCGCAATGCCACCATCCCTTCTTTAAAAAATATTAAAATTTGATTTATCAGAAGGGATGGCTTTTCCATTAGTTGCAACTTGCAGCTTGAATTTTTGTTGGCTTCTGGAAATATCTTGATAAGGAGGTTCCTCAACATAATTTGCTCTGAGACTACCTTTGGCAGTAGAGGTGCTTCCCGAGTAAGTGCTGAGCCCCTCCTATGCACAGAAGATATCCAAATGAAAATCGCATACTCTTGGAAGCAGAAGGCATACCACTACTAATAGGCCTACTGCAGTTTGGGACCCCTGACAATAGCACAATAAATATACTTTAAGGAATTATAAGGATAGCAAAAAACAACCCCCAAAAATAAAAAATGCCAAAACAGTGCATTTCCCTGGTCGGATGCAAAAGGATAACTACTTATTTTCTTTATCCTAGCAAATGTGTTTATATCTGCACAGTTAGAAATATATTGTCACCACACTTTTTCCTTGGATTCTGACTCCTACAAAACATATTAAATCATGAGTTATTCTAAAATTCAGCTTTTTTGAGAAGTTAGTTAACTGCATAGTCATTTATTAAAGTGAAACATAAGTGAAGTGAAACAAAATGTACTGCTTATTCTTCTATTGCATAGCCCTCTTCTCACAACATGACTGACCAATTTTTACTCTACCATTCATAATTACAAATGTTTCAGTTATAACCCCTCTAAGTTCTTTTAAATTCTAAGGTGCTCTCCTTACACTGTTCTTCAGGTCACTTGTGTTGTCTTTTTGCTTTCAGCAGAGCTTTAASCAAGGTTTCCCTTAAAACATAACTCTCACACAAGATGGGGATTTGAGGCTGCAGAGCAGACTCGATGAATATTCAGCATCTCAGASTAGAGAGATCAGATTTAGGGAGGACCTGCTTTGTTGGAGTCACAGTTTCCAAAAATACTAACTGTCGGGGATCAGTATGATACTTCATTTGAAGAGTCAGAGTCAGTCATTCAGCAACTTTTGCTTCAGATTTGACCCTGGCTTGCAGACTTAGTCTTTGAAATTTTAAGTTAAGAGTTTTAACTTTGACTAAACGTTCAAGTTCCCAGTTGGCTATAAAGACATCAACTGTATTTTAAACAAAGAAGAGGGATCAATAATGGAGTAGTACTACCTCAATATATCACAAATTGCATTTTGTAAGCAACTGCAAGAGCAGATTCCTTCACCTTTGCTGGAACTTTAGCAAAATTATTTCATTTAAAGGTGAAATATTCACTGATACATAATTATACAGCTTAATACATATTGCTTGAGGAAGCAAAGCTTGCTTTCTTGTGTGCTGCCACTTCTGCCTCATGTATGCTATTTGTACTTGAGTTTTTATGTCTCCTAATTCATCTAGAATTACCTTCTCAACAACAAAAGAAAAATCTTAACATGTTGTAGAAGACCAGTTACCCCTCAACAATCCAACTTCCAAGCTTTCCGGCTTGATCCCTCCTGAACTGCAACTGAGTGGGTAGGGCAGGAGCAAGGTATCAGCCTACCATTGCAGTTCCCTGTATCAGCAATCACAGCAAAATGTTTTGAGCTGAAAATCCTAAAAGGGGAGTTGCAAGTCTCTCTTGACACCTAGGAGACTTCCTCAACCCCACTTCATTCATTTAAAATGACTTCTAGGTGGCCTGCCATAAYTGCCAAGGCAAACCATAGTCATATTGCACATTACAGTATTGAAGTGCCTGCTGTACTCCTTCCACTTGTTCTGACATTGCCCATTACATCACATCTAGTTAGTGCCAAGAAAGCAAAACCTTTATCATGTCAGAAGTACGGACCTTGGTAATGCTACTCAGGCCTGTTCAGTTAAAGACAACACTCTCTCACCCTGTTAAGGGACGGGAGATGACCACAGAGCTGTGCAGCAGAAGGCATGGGAACATGCTTATGCAGCTTGCCTCACAGGACCCAGGGCAAGTGGCAGAAGAAAAATGATGTACTCCACCAGGGCAAACTCAGTGCTGCTCTCCTGGAACCTGCAAGGACATGCACAGCAGCGAGCTCTCCTGCTTCACGCATTTCTCTGAAGTCACATCAACATATGTCTGAAGTTCCAAACCAATTACTGTTTACTTTAAGTAATTTACATTTTCAGGAGATGATACTAATCAGAATCTTTTTTACTTTGCCTCTCCTCTGAAAGCAGTCTCTAGGCACTTTGGAATTGTGTTATTCTGTGATGATGGTATAGTTGGAGGGATTTTGTACCCACACAGGTTTATCCCTGTTCAACTAAAGCTTTTAAAAAAGTACAGTTACACAAGTGGGTCAGCTAAAACTTGTGTAGAAGTTTTGAAATAATTCCTAACTGAAAATTTTTAAGTTAGAAGTTTCAGTGGCTCTTTTCCAAACTTTCTAAAGAATGTGCCCGAGCTACCTGAAGTCCTGACACTCTTCATGACTCTATGACTGGAAGTAGGAACCTTCAAAGAAAACCTCTGAGTACAGGAGAGTGCTTTTGTTTTTCACCACCATACAGAAAAGTACTGCAAAACTGAAATGTAAAGTTCCTGTCCCCTTGCAGGAATGAGAAGAAAAAAACCCCAATGTGTTTTAGCAATCCCTATAGACCAAACAAGAAAAATAAACAAATGTCAATGCACACATCAGAATTTTGGGATTTGTTCATATCATACTGACAGCAGCAAATCAGAACCTACACAAACAGAAACACATCTTGCTAGCGCTCATATACCACAGCTATCTAATATTGCAATATTTGGACCTGCATTATGTGAAGTGTCTCRGACATCCCAGTAAAGCACAGCTGAATTAGTTAAATACATCAAACTGGATATCATGTTCAACTTTGCAGGGAACAGCTCGTTTCTGGAGCTTCAGCACTCAGGTCTCCTCACAATGAGAGTCAAATGCCAACTTGGGAGGTTCATTTCAAGAATGCAGTCCAGATACAAACCTAAATGTTATTGTGGCACGCCCATAAAAACCTAGTAATCTTATTATAGCATTTTACAGAAATGTATTAATTGTGATAACTTTAAATAAGTAACATTCAGGTGACCTCTTATTTAAAAGTATTGTTTATGTTTATACAGTATAAAAAAGTTTTTACTTAATGTAACAATTGAGATGAACCTGCTGAAAGAAACAATCTGAGATCAAGTAAAATATACGGAAATATTCTGAAATTGATCTTTTGTCACTTTTTGGATTAATTTTGAAGACTCAGTAGATTTCCTGTCACATGAAATACTATTTGCTTTTATTTTTTAAGCATGCCTAGCTCTCATAATTTAAGTTTTGATTTATCCAAACTGAGACCCAGATATTCCATGTATGGACCAGTACCCAAGTTATATATTTTTCTGTACTACAGCTTTGTAGGAGGAAGTAAATTTTTTCAGAACCACTATGTAGTTCTCTGCAAAGAGGAGGTTTGGGGAAAAAAACCCCAGAGGGGTAGAAAAACATTTTTAAAAGTCAAAGTAAAGTGTGTCCAGGATAACAGCAGAAACTGATCTGCAGTACATGGAAAGAAAAAGGAAAGGGGAAGCGGAATACTACTGGTCCCATGTTCTCTGCATTTTTTTTTACAGCAGATCAGTGAGACAAGACACAACACTGCTAACTCTCATCCCTAGTCTGGATTGTACCCTTTGCTCTCATTCTCTGCTCCCATAGGCAGAATTTACTTCTCCTGATGCAAAAATAGTACCAGTCCATAACCTTACCCTTAGAAAAGCAGAAGTCCTTAGGGAAACTTAGTCCAGCAGAATCCAAGTGCCTTCTTCACTTAGCATTGGTATATTCTGTTTATTTCAAAGGTCAGACTCATAGTTCATACTAGGGGTTAGAACCAGGCCCTAGATGTGCAAAGCAATCTTCTTCAAGGATTGAATTAGACAACAGGTAACTACAGGGTCTTTTAACTCAATCTTTAACTCAGTAATTCTGACTGTTTGAACAGAATTTGGTTAAGAACACAGACTCTCACTCACCAAGAGTATGCAACCATCTCATTTTGTATTATTTTAAAATTCAATCCTGTGACAAGCACCTACCAAGAGAAAATGATTATATTCCAAGAGGTTTTAATGAGATTAAGAATGCCAAGAATGAAACCCCCATTTTTTAAATCTTGAGATTGCAATCAAATAGCCTCTCCTTGGATGCCACTGCAAAAACTATTAAATTTTTTTTAATCGCACATGTGCCTTTCTTGATATTTCCAAAGTCCCAAGAACTGACCCATTTGGATTCCCCCAAGGAATTTTTTATTCGTATTATGTCTCCTTTGTAATCAACACTGAGAAATGTCACTTTGATTAAACACAATTCTGAATGGCTAAGACCACAGTACAATACATTCTCCAGAGCTATCTTTCAGAACAACTGATTGCTCTCCAGTCTTAATCCCCCAGAGTCTTATTTAATCAAAATGATGTTGCTAATTAAGGATTAAAACTCAGAATAGAGTAAAAGGAAGGATTTTTTTTTTTCTTCTCTCCTATGGGCAGGTCAAGGAGGCAGAATCTGCTCTAAGGAACTAAACAGTCTCATCCACCTTTGCTAAAGCTGCCTTATTCACTGAAGTTTGGATTTAATTCAAAACTCTTTGATATTAACATAATTGGAGGAAAAAAGAATAGCCAGGAAAGCCATTCCCAAAGGAAGAGAGAGCTGATTCACTAAGATCTTCATTGATTCTTTGGCATTGCATTGTCAATATGCAAATGTGCCCTGTTTTGATTTTAATAACTGTGCATGTACAGGGAAAGAAGAGAAAAGGGGGCAGTTTAGGACTTACTTCACCCTGCCTCAAAGCAGGAATCTGGAGGTTCCCACTGTTACTTCTTTGATCCTTTCTCCACAGTTTAACCAGAAGGTACAGGTGAATGTAGATAGCACTCTGTATAGTGCTACAGAAGTGGTAAATAAAGGCAAACGTATCAGCAGAAATGACCTCCCTGACACACTGAGACACACAAATAGTTAATATGAAGAAATTTTGAATTTTAAGAACCATTTTAGGGGCAATTTCTCCTCAAAGTTTTCTTAAAAACTTTAAAMTATTCAAACCAATACACAAATGTCAAGTGGTTTATCTGATGCCAAAGCTTCACAGCAACAGAGCTGAAACAATACAGCAGATCCCTACCACTGAGCTTAGCAGTTATAGACTACTAGCAATCCCTAGTTCCAACAAATTAGCAGACTCTACGGCTGCCTGTCATTGCTAAATATTTACTCTGATGTAAATTCTAATATATCATTGAATTTTGCCACTGTTAGTTAGGGAGTAACAGCAAAATATCGTAAAGGGATAGCCATGTTAAAGGTAGAAAACCAAATGGAATATGTTGTTCTAACAGCAACCAGGCTATCAAGTCTGTGAGCATTTGAGCAAATCAGTTCATCCTAATTCTGACTGAAGATTTCTGTAGGAGGCAAAAATAGATGGTCACCTATTGGTCCTAGCAAAAGGAAAAATTCAGGARAAGTTTTTACATAAATTCTTGGACACTCTTCCAAAATCTAAATGTTTTGCAGTTAAAAACAAAATATGAAACCCACCATCTGTAGAATCTCCCTTTAAGTCAGCAGTGAATTTCAAGGCAATGTTCTATCATCTCCAATAGATATTTAGCTGACATTAAGTTACTAACCAGTTGAAAAAAGAAAGAAGTTCCTTCGGTCCACAGTCCTCAAGGTTGTATGCACTCAATGGACAAACTATAGCTCTTATGCCTCCTATTCCCAGACTAGCTGTGAGTAGTGCAAAGTAGAATACTATTTTCTGCTCCCTTTTGCTTAGCGTATGAAGAATATGTCGTCTGTCAATGTAAATGTCTTCAAAGGGGAATGCCACAACAGGTAATAGGGCTGTGCCTGGAATTGGAAAGAAAATTGTCATTTGAAATGGATTAGAATCRGACTGATGAATAAGACTTACATATTTTTTTAAGCAGTTATGTTGAAAAGACAGGTGAAAAGTCAGAGATACACAACAGAGGAGTGCAAAGAGGGAGAGTCTTAATTCTGTAGAGAGGCAGAATCTTTCTGGATGTCGCTATATAGTAAGCAAGACCACTAAGGGCCTTCAAGAAAGCAATCTTCCTCTGAAATGCTTGTAAGGATTCAGTTCTTCAATCAGCTGAAGAGCTCACTCTGGAAACACAGCTCCTCTCACCAGCCTTCCCCATTGCCTGCGCATAGAGTGCAGTAGCCCTCCACTTGCCAGACGGCACCGGTTAAAACATGTAACTTCACCTGATGAACCACTGATCAAACAAAAAAAMCCAAAACACTCCATGGTGGAGAGTAGCCTTTTTTGTATCTTCTTTAAACCCTAGAATTGTAATGAGAATCATAATTTAACAAATAAATTCTCAAAACYTTTGTGGAAATTTTTTTTTCTGCTGCAGCTTCACAGAAAATACATGATTTTCAGAAAGTTTACCTATAGAAGCACTGCCATGAATTGCATTTGCCACCTCTAGTCTGCAAAGCAAGTCTTTCAGATTTAATCAGCTACAGATTCTCCAAGTTGTAATTAGAGACTAAACTCAAATTATATTGATATGTCAACAACACCAACATTAGCCATGACTAAGACTACAACTGTGCATCAAACCCTAATACCTCAGGAATGTTTAATGATCTATCTCAAAAAAAAAAAAAAAAAAAAAANAAAAGTTCTGGTTAAAACAATACCCAGATACATCAAATTCTGTTTGTGTCACCAGTCTTCTACTTTAAGATATGCATTGAAAGGACAAGTGGCAGAAGTAGATTCCAAACCAGAAGCCCATGGGAGAAACAGTGGAACATAATAGCAGTCATTTTTTCCAGGCTGCTTGCACAATGGTTTTGCAGTCAGTTCAAGAACATTTCAGGAATGACTCTGATTTTTTTTCCTTACTTTGTTGCATGTCTAAATAACAACGTGGCTGGCTATTGCAGAAATCAGACTTGCTTATGCTCAACAACTGGTCCAACTAAAAAGTATTTCTATCATCAGGTTGGTTTAAGTTGACAGAATAACCACCAGCTGCAAGATGCACTAATTTCTACAGAACAGTTGTACTTAGTTTGAACAGAGTTTTTATGTAGAAGATCTCCAGAATAACACGTGGGGAAGATTCAGAACGTGCTAACAGAAAGCAGGCTCTCAATACAGGTATTAGGATACAGCCTCTCTACTTAAAGCAAAGTTTGTATATACTGGTATGTGCTTAAATACATCTTTCCCTCTTGTCCAAATGCAACAGTTATATAGCTTTACATACAATAAAATCTTACTACCAACAGCTGGGAAACAGTTTCCAAACTCTCTCTCAAACTATCTCTCCAACTAAAGCCTCCCATTTGCCCCAAACACTAATAACCTTAGATGCTTGTTAAAGGGACCAATTTTAAGAATTGAGTGCCTTAAGAATTGAGTGTTCCAAATAGCTAAGGCACTTTAAAGGAGTCAAGTTTATGCACCAACTATCCACAAGATGCACATGCAAATGTTCCTTAGCCTTGTTCAAAGCACTGCCTCAGAAAGTACATAGGCAAAAATACTGCAGTGCATTTTGTAGAGGAGAAACTAAGTAATTAGCTGTTAGAGAAGGCGGCCACAAGGTTGGAGAAAAATGTGAGGTTTCAAACACAATGCTCAATAATGCATTTCTGCAACAGAGTTGCTGAAACATGAAAYAGTCACCCGGGTGTCACCTACCTAGGAAGTGTAGAAACATGCAGATGCACACAAGCTTGATCCTCCCCACGAGGCATTCGGCAAGCCAGCCAACCAGTACTGGCGTCAACATGGAGGTGCCTACAAAGCACATATTGACAATAGCTGCCTGGTAGTTGCGATAGCCCAGTTTGACAGTGCAGAAGAGGATCATGTTGCAGACAATGCCAAAGAACGTGAATCGCTCGCACAGCTCCACCAGCAGCACACAAATAGCCTCTTGGAGCTTTTTCTCAGATTGAGACAGGTTTCCAGCATGGTTGCTTCTCCCAGGTAACGGTCTTTGCTCCTTGTCAGCTGTGTGGTTCAAAAGTTGCTTCTCTTGCTTAYCTCTTCTGTCTGCACCAGGCATGCTTGTCTTTTTTGAGTATGACTGAGTAGAGCAGCTTAAGTTACAGGTATACTTCTGTTCTCCACTGTAATTAGCAAACTGGTAAGACTCTTGCTTTAAATTCCACACTTCACTACTACAATTTCTTAGGGCACTTGTCACTTTTGTGATATTACATGTAGGATCAAAGAGTATTAAAAAAAAAAAAAAAAAAAAAATATCAAAGAGCTATATCAACATTCCAATTTAGCAACACACAGGAACTCAATCTGTTTATTTAATAAGTCCATTTGGGGGTGAACAAGATTTTTCCCCAGAATTATGTTACCTATTAAATTATGTGAATCCAATACAGTATGTGCAACTCTATCTGTRGCTTAAAGATAAAGGTTTAAATACACAGGAAAGCTAACATTTTGGGCAGAATTCAAATAATAGATCAAGAAAATAATTTGGTTAAAATAATCTGATACTTTAATTAGGCAACAAGTGAAAAAATGCAAGTACAGATAAAGAGAAGGATTTTTTTTAAGGTTAACAATATCTAATCATTATTACATTTCTTGTTATTTTTGGTTGAAATTCAGATAAAGTTAATTATAAAAATAAGTAATGCTACTACATTTAAGTTAGAAAAGCAAATTTTAAAAGAAAGTAAGTTGAATGTATTAGCAAAGAAAAAAAMCCCTATCCAATAGCAACCTAAACCAGAACTGTTTCTCTAGCCAGTTATTGTGCCATAGCTACAATGCATCTTAAGGGGCAGGGGCACAGATGATGTGTTCTCTCATATCAACCAAAAGCAATCACCAGCTTGAAAATAAATTAGGAAGAGCCAAACTTATAGTGCTTTATAATGCTCCTGCTACCTTATCCACAGAGAAGTTTGCAGATTTCCCAGATCAGTTTCTCCATTTTGTGGAGCTCATTAAGATCACTAACACCTGTTCAAAATACTCCCAACTAAGAATGAGAAGCATTCTGCATTTATTTTGCACAAACGCAAATGCATACACATGTTACAAGGCAGTGGCAAATTAGGCCTGCTTCTCCAAATAGAGCTCTCAAYGCCTCTGATGGCATTTTTTGAGACAGGCTCTGCTGTTTTTTTCTATCTGTCCATATAACTACTCAAATTTTACCTCTTCAGATCTATTTAGTATATGAGAACTCCTACATCCCAAAACAGATGCACAATATAGTATATAACCAGTATGGATAAAGATAGATTCCAAGATTACCTCCAAAAAAAAAAAAAAGTGAATGCTGCTGTCAAGCTTTGGTTTACTTCCCTGGTTTATTTCTAAAGCAACTGTAATTCACACACAAAGCCTAGAAGCTCTGAAGCTTAAATTTAAGTAGCAATAGATTGCTCCCTAAAATAATTCTGAAATACATTTTTTWAAATCATCTAGTACGTGTCTAAAGYAAGAACTCAGACACCAAAGAACTTAAGAGTTTTGAGAGATGTCCAGTTAGGGATGAAAACATCTGTGACTTGTAGCATGCCAAGAACTATTTGTCTTCTGATCTATGATAGCTAAAACGATCTACATTTGGACGAACTAACCAGAGAAACCCAAACTAGAAAACACTTGTAACTCAGCTTAGCTTATCCACCAAAGCCCAATGAAGCCAATCCCAAATCAAAACAGGAGAGATGATAGTTTTTCGACTAGAAAGCGCATGYATCCTCTGTTGCATGAAGCTACTCTAACTGTTCATGGAGGAAATTATCTTTTCTTTTTTTTTTAAGGAAATATGACCCTATTTTACAATCAGATAGAAAACATCAAGATAAATACACTCTTGCTCCTACAGACATGTCAATGTAAAATAGTCTCTTTTCCTACAAACTATTTTTCTTAAAAGAGTGCAAAGTTTACCTGCTTTCATGGGTACTAGCAATTCAAAGTGAATCGTATCACAGGAACAGGTAGAGACAGCGGGGTTACTAGCTAGGATGGCTGTATCTTAGTCCTCATGTGGTTTCATTTACCCTAATTTAGGGATACAAGCAAGGGAAAAGAAATAATTGACTGAGCCTTATAAATGCCACAGAAGGCAGGAGGTGGGTGATTTTCATTGTTACTTTTGAATTGCCTTTGCATGTGACTAATATGGGYGTGGTGGTTATGATAGTCACAGATCACAATCAGTACATGAGTTAACATGCTCMATGCTAAGAGAATATACAACTTCCTATAACAATATGACCTTTATTGATTATTTTTTTAATCACTTCTTCAGCAATTATAGGTGGTCTATCTAATTACTTGACATGGTTTTAGTAGAATTCTAGTTGAATCACCTGGCATTCATCTGGGTAGTTCGTAATACACAAGGTAGTAGGACTGCATAACACCTCATGAAAAACTCTATTATTTGTATTAATATATGTAGAGCTTTACATATACTGAAGCAGCTAGAAACTAGCTGCACCAAATAGCTGCTATTTCAAAATCCAGCCCTTCTTCTGGCAGTACCTCTGTCTGCCAGTAAGGACTTTGTATATTTTTTTAAACAAATCTTCTTTAAAGGATAGCTCTCAAAATGGAACAGTCAGATCTTGGAGAGAGGTTTATAAAAATACTTGCTCTAACATGACAGTGTCAGTTCACYAGAGGTCTGGTCATTAATAAAAGCGATGCTATTTGATAGCCTATCGACCAAGGCAGAAGGTTACTTCTACCCATACTGGAACCTATAAATTAGCATTAGGCAATGAATTAAGTTGGACAGGTTGGAACTGAAATTTTCTCCTAATTTTCTCTGACAAGTTACAGTTGTCAGTGTTTTAATTATAGGGGTAGTTTATTGAAATTGAAGATGCAGAACTTCAGTGTCCAGCACAACAGTTCCTCTGGCTGAAAGGCAATAGTGGCTTTAAACCTCTCTTTATGTTCTAGAAGGGTCAGTCTCTGTAATGTTTTAGGAAATTTAATTCAGCTTTACTCTTACTCTTTTAAAGAACATGTGAGAAGTGTTACCCTTCAACATAGCAGCACCTGTGGTTCCTGCTAAATATCTGGGGGGGAAGCATAATTGACATGGACAGATTGACAATGCAACACAACAATTTTGACACTGTAAATAAAAAATAACATGGGTCAAATCTTTCTAGTTAGCACCAGGATTCCCATTAACTTGCATGGGTTGAGAAGTTGGCTCAATGACCACTGACCTGAGGACTGCAATTTCAAAGACGTTAGAAAGGCAGAGCAAAAGCTCTGGGGGAGAGCATTGCCAAACAGGGGCAAACATGCCTGGGGTTTGCTGCCTGATGGCGTAAACACAGGTCCAAGGTGGTACATTGAGCAGGCAGCCACAGTAAAGGCACACAGCTCAAAGCTGGATGACAGAAAGGGAGAAAGCAGGAAGGTGCTGCAAAGACAAGTTTGGAGGAATGCTTCCAGCACCAGGAGTCTTGCTACAGCTCCAGGTTACTAATTAAAAGAGTTACAAAGGCTAGTGACAGAAAAAAGAGATGTGGTAAAAGCASAAGCTAAGACTAGACTTCATGCTTTTCAGAATCACCACTTCAATTTACTTCTCTTATGCATATGAGAAATGCTCAATTTAACACATAATAGCAGTTACCATCCCTGCAGGATGTCCTTTAGCAAGGGTAGCTAACCATCGCTTTCTGCAGGTACTGCTCATGCCTGCTTCCRTCTAGGGCAATGTGTGGCCTCAGAGAAAGGGTCAGGCACTCTGATATTAGGTATATCCTTCTCTCTTTTTTTCCTTCCCTGCAGTTACATCTATAGTAGGGGAAGAATCAACAAATGCAAATTACTAGTCTTCTAAGGGATAAAAAACAAATGCTGGAAGCCGTGGTCTTGTACAGGTTGGAGATGACCGGCCACTTGTGAATGTGCTTCACAGGACTTCAAAATGGCTGTGAGGACAGAGTTTAATTGTAGAAGGGGTAAAGCAAAGGTTCATATTAAAAAAAAAAAATAGATTTAGCTTCCAGTATGAACATTCTTTGTCTTTTTCTGTCACCTTTTTTTGTTATTTTTTTTTATCTTTAGGTGTCAATGTCTTATTTCCTATGTCCTATATCCTGTTTCACAGGGAAATAATGGAACTTCCATTTAAAATCTTACCTCAGACAACCATTTTAGCGACTTCACTACAAGAAGGACATTGAGGTGCTGGAGCGTGTCCAGAGAAGGGCAACRAGGCTGGTGAAGGGTCTGGAGCACAAGTCTTATGAGGAGCGGCTGAGGGAGCTGGGGTYGTTTAGCCTGGAGAAGAGGAGGCTGAAGAGAGACCTTATCGCTCTCTACAACTACCTGAAAGGAGGCTGTAGAGAGGCGGGTGTTGGTCTCTTCTCCCAAGTAACAAACGATAGGATGAGAGGAAATGGCCTCAAGTTGYGCCAGGGGAAGTTTAGATTGGATATTAGGAGAAATTTCTTCACCGAAAGGGTAGTCAGGCATTGGAACAGGCTGCCCAGGGAAGTGGTGGAGTCACCAACACTGGAGGCGTTCAAAAAATGTGTGGATGTGGYGCTTCGGGACATGGTTTAGTGGGCATGGGTACTGGGTTGATGGTTGGACTCGATGATCTTAAAGGTCTTTTCCAACCTTAATGATTCTATGATTCTATTCTATGATTCTATGACTTCTGCATTGCCTATCACTGCAATATCACAGTACTCTGGCTGCTGTGCAGGTAACCTTGAATCAGAACTGGGATAGAATATGACGGTGCTTCTTTTGGAATTCACAGCATTTGAAAGCTGTATCTGATGCTTCTGAAGAACCTCATCAGCATCAGTAAAAATGCTGACTAATATTTGTCTGACTACATACCAGAAGAACAAATACACACAAAACCCAAGTGCTCTGTAAATAATGTAAAAAGTCAATTAAGAAACTGAAATGTAGTCATCAGGAGGTTGAGAAAGCTTAATTTGTGAAATCTGCTAGATTAGCAAATCTACTCAAATAAAATTGTTTTATATTTTATAAAAAGATCTATTAAACATCGTAAAAGTACACTTCAAAGGCTGAAAAATAGCATCTATGAAATAACCAGTTATTAAAATTACTGATTATAYGAGAAATTCTCTGGGAAGTTCTGGGACTACGGTACCACATTATGTTTGAATAATTTTATTCTCCCTTTCGTAAGCATTCTTGCAAAATTTTCCACACTTCTGCCAGATGTAACCAGGAACCTTAGCCCAGTTCTGTCTTGCTGCAGGATAGACATAACGCCTGTCTTGTTCCATGGCAACTTTTGCCTATGAAAGTGCAAGACCAGGGTGAGACTTTTAATTTAGGAAAAAAMTGTATTTTAAGAAGTATATTTGTTTATTTTTCCTTGTGTAGTCATAATTAAAAATTATGTTGGAAAGCCATTTTCTTCTTCATTCTGCCAAAAGGTAACATACCAAGAATCAAATCCCTCTCTCAAGAATGCCCAGGAGGTCTCTGTGGAGAGTGCAGACAGGACCTCTTCTGCAAAAACCTTTCTTTTCTCTGCTTGTCCTATGAAAGACTGCTGTAGCCATTTCTCCCCAAATCCTACTTTTGCCCCAGTGTAATTTTTTTCTTTCTTTTTCTCCTTTTCAAGCAGGGAGTGTGGCTAAAGCACAGAACTGACAGGAAGCAAAACTTCCATAGCTTTTTCCACAGTACCTAAGGAAGTGCAAGTACAAGAAAGTACAAGACATGGTCATACTGGAGCGAGTCCAGGGGAGGGCCATGAAAATGATGAGGGGACTGAAGCATCTCACATATGAGGAGAGGCTGAGAGAGCTGGGACTGTTCAGCCTGGAGAAGAGAAGGCTTGGGGGGATCTTATTAATGCATATAAATACCTGAAGGGAGAGTGCAACGAGGACAGAGCCAGGTTCTTTTCAGTGGTGCCCAGTTACAGGACAAGCACAAACTGAAATRCAGGAAACTCAATTTAAACACATGTAAAAACTTCTGGGGTCGTCAAACACCAGAAGATGCTGCCCAGAGAGGTTTTGGAGTCTCCATCCTTAGAGATATTCAAAACCCAACTGGACACAGCGCTGAGCATCCTGCTGGAGSTGCCTCTGCCTTGAGCACGGGGGGTGGACTAGACAGTTGCCAGATGCCTTCCAACCTCAACCATTCTGTGATTCTCAGCAGCAACATTAAATACTTTCCCAAAGTATAATTTAAGCAAGAAGACGATAGATGAAAAAAAAAAAAAGTTTCCTGCCCAGTTGCTGGGTATGCCCTCTGTGAGTGAAAAAGCTTTGCTAATTTACTTTTATAATTTTTTTTCAGGGAGATCATTTTAAAATTGCTGATCCTCAAACCTTTGCTATAAATGAGAATTATTTTGGCATGATTACCCTGTTCCTTCAAACTGCACATGCTTTATTTTGGGGATTTTGTTCAAACATATATAATTATCTATGCTAAGCAGTTTTTCATATGTTCTAAGCCTCTTGTCTTATTGCACCTAGTTGACGGTTTTATAATTCAGGAGTAATTGAATTGCAATTATTTTTCATGATGCATGGTATGGTTTTATATCATGTTGTTGGCAGATATTCTTTATGATGTCATTTGGTCTAATGGGAAAATTAGAATTAGCTCTATCATATAGAAAGATGGCTTTTTTGTGTCATGTTATAGTTTGTAGATGGCACTCGGGATATTTTCTTTTGACATATAGATTTTTAGGTACAGACTGAAATGCGCTTCTAAAGCAGGGTTCACAGTTGAGACAATATTATCTRTACATCCAAGACGATTTCAACTATTCTACCATGGTGACAGTTCATTTATATTCTAGTCCATTTAGTAGAATGTGGTTAGTATTCTAAAACACATATATACGTACTATGTGATGGCGGAGTTTCTGCTTTAAATTCATCCCTGATCCAACGTAACTGGTTTCAGAGAAGCCATGAAAAGATGTCAGCATCTTTTTTAGAAGCAAATATTCATCAGAACAGGGGATTGACAGTAGATCTCCCACCTCACTGAAGAGCTTTCCAACCACTGCAGTGCCCAGATAGTCTCTTAATCTCTCCTCCTGGAGCTGTTACRCATTGTGTAAAGCTTTATGAGCTGTAGGGAAGCTGACTTTGTAATCTAGACATTAGGGCTGCTTTCCTGGAATCTGGGGAGAGGCAAATTCAAGGCTCTGTGTCAATGAATAGTTAATTATGTCTACAACATAGATAGTCCTCAACAGACAGGAGTGAGAAAACCCTACCTGAGAAAAGCACAGTTTGGCACATCGGATATAGGAGAATGGTAGAAAATGAGAGCTGAATGCTAGAGCAAGAAGAGCATCCTTTTATAAGGGGAAAAGGAATACTTGAAAGTTTTCAGTTTTGCCCACAAAATAGTATTTGGAATCTCACAAATTTTCATGGGATGGGTCAATAGTCATATGAAACCCAGATCATGTGTCCATATGAAGTTTTCATAAACAGATGATTGCATAAAAGTTGATAACAGGAAGGTTGAGATAGCCATCTTGAAACTTTTTTTATTTCCCTCATCTCTTCACACACATTTCAGGAAAGAATGTAACATGACATTTATTCAGCTGCAAACTTGAATGTTCACAAGCTAAAAACTGTGAGTTACTACAGACCCTGTCTACAGTACCTCATGTGGCTTGCTTGAGGGAGAAACTGGCTTCTTGAAGAATTGAAAATGCTTCTCCTTGTAATGGCCAATATTTTCTTATTAAAATTGTTTCTTCAATGGAGTTGTCAATCTTTATTGACAGCATGGCAGCAGGTCAAAGGAGGTGATCCTTCCAYTCTGCTCGGCACTGATGAGAGCATGTCTGGAGTACTGGGTACAATGTCCTCCGTTGTCAGCAATTTGCCTGAAATGAGTGAAACTGAAGTTACACTCCTAATCTGGGGATATGTACAGTAGCACTGTTTCAAAATTAGCTCTTATTCTTGCAGTAAAGTGAAGACAGACAGGTTGAGATTTTGTACCAAGCATGATCCAAACAGATTTTTTTTTTGCTAAGGGTTTCACAATACTCCTTCTAGATGTGCATCTGAACTGAAACCATGAGTCTGAACAGGTCTGGGCAAGTTTGGATCCTGATGTGATCTCCCAAGTGCAGGCACTTCTTTAAGCTTTCTCTTATGTTTGACATTTAATGTAGAAGCCACATGCTTCTTCTGAAGTGAGAAGCCACATGCTGCTTCTTTTTTTCTCTGGCACACAACTAAGCCAGGACCTCTATGTCACCTGCATTTAACTATTGTAATGACCTTTGACTGATGTCCAAGCACTGTGAATTAGCAAACTACAAGTAATACAAAATGCTACTGCTAGGATATAATCCAGCATAAGGAAGGGTAAATATGTGGCTGCAGCTGTACTTTTAATTATGGAAATAAGAAACCAAAGGTCTCTTAGGATACTACAGACAATACAATCCAGGTTGAGTTCTTACTTTATTTTCTCCGGTCTTTTGAAACCTTTGTGAAGAAAAATGAGCCTGAATAAGAATTCTAGATCTAAAACCCCTGGGAATGAGGCTCAACCCTAATTTGAAATAGGCAGGTCATTAGGAGTTTCCCTCTTGCTAAGGAGGATTATATCATGTTATTTCCATGTGTTTATATGTAGATGTATATGCATCCTAATAATCAGCCTTCTTTTTGTTTGTCTTCTCCCTGCATGGCATAGTGAGACCATAGAATTGACTAAAGGCCACCCTCATCGTGGGGCTGTTTGAAGCATATTGGTCTGCAGACATACATGCACACATTTTGTTCCAATCAGCTCTTCCGRACTCTGATTTTCAAATGCAGATGACAAACACTCAATATTTTAGTAATAATTCTGGGGAATTCCATGCACAGCTTCCGAAAGCACAGTCTGTGTGCAGCAGCAGGTCACATAAATGGCTTCATTTAGTTTCCAACGAAGTCAGCCGGTGCTTGGGATAGCACACCATATTCAGTCAGTGGCATGGACCATAAGCTCTCCATCTTCTCTTCCATGTTGTTCCTTTTCCCAGTACRCTTGTACCAGAGTTTGAGAAAGGCGCTGCACAGAGGCTTAGCTCTCGCCATATCTGCCTCTAGAGTTTTTACAGCCTCCACGTTAGTCCACTAGCACACAAGAACCTTAGCAAAAGGCAGTATCCTTGGTCCAAATMTGAGTCTCAATGTGAGAATGGTTTGTCTTATCAGACGTGCTCAGCACCTCCAGTCTTCACATCAATCTGCAAAAGCTATGGCTGCGTGGTGCCCATGGAAAGGCACAGGATGTACTCAGACACCAATCTTCTGGCACCGATGCCTCCAGGTTTCAACACAACCCAACTCATCAGCTGATTGCTTATGAGWGTCACTAATGCTGTACTAAAATGCTGTCACTGAATCCACCTAGTACTTTCTTCCTGCGGTCCTTCAAAGAGATGTAATGGAGAGGTTGAGTACACTGTACGCAGGCAAAAAGAGAAGGAAATCATGGATTCATCCATATTATCTCTGGCTTTCATAGTTAGCTGGAGTAAAACAGAGTTTTAAACCACAGTACAGCTTCTAATAAAGCACCCTGAGTTGTCTTGTAATATGATAARGCATCATGTATGCTACTGATTCATTACTGGAGACAAGACAGATTAGTGTCTGTTACACGTTATAAGTGATTTAGCTATCATCTTAAACAAGGCATGCTTTTTTTTATTAAAAGCAGTTCAGTTCCTTGTTTTAAAACCATCAATACATAGAGAAAGGAGAGGGACACCAGATACCAAGTTAGCAGAGTGAAAATAGTATGTTGCTATAAAAAAAAAATATTTAAGGACATGGGCAAGGAATCATTATTGCAGAAGCATGATTTTAAAGGCCCACTGACACTCTCAGTAGAGGGTGCTCAGCTCTGACAAAAAGGTGCTTTTGAAAATCAATGGACATTATGAGACTCAGAGTATGTTCAATGGCTTGCACTGATGACATATGAGAGTAAGGAAATGTATTTTGTTAACGTGTAAGTGTGTTCGGTATCTATATGTAATTCCTCTGGATGTCTCACCATTGAACGTGGCAGGTAAAAAAAAAACCCTGATAATCAACTTAAACATAGTGGACTAACTTTTTCAACTTCAGCTACTGTTTAACCTGACTGATTTTGACTGAAACAGATTGAAGAAGGCTCACATAATCCTTTCCACTGATGGAATTGGTGGGTGCTGTGATGTCTGTCCCAGGATAGTAATGTCTTCAGCTGCAAAGGTTTATGAAGGGAAGGTTTGCCCATGCCTCAAATGCTGAGATCAATACATYGTGTAACTTTATAGCAGGCTGTACATCCGGGCCTCTGCTAGTTGATGGCTTGAATACACTTTTTCCTGACTACTTATGGCAGTTAGAGACATGACTGAATTTCCAAAAGTTACTCCCACCTAAATTCCAGTCTATGAGATCTGAATTTGTATTTGGAAATACMGTTTTCAATTTCTGCTTAAAAAATATACTACCACCATCAATGGCTGTTACACCTGCTATTCAGYGCTCATGCAGAATGCTTCTCATGTTCAATACAAGAACCACCTGCAATATCTGTCTGTGCAGTCTTCAAAGCACGAAAGCAATTTAAGAGAATGAAAACCAGAATAATTATTATTAACTTTGTTTATATTTGATACATCTTTAAGATTAGGAGTTGTTGGTGTTTAAACACTGGACTTTAAATTTCACTCTCAATTGCTGGTGTGTGAATTTCAGGACAGAAATACAATAGCTTACATGGATTATACCGTGTTTAAAAATAATCCTCCCCCATTTTGAGACATGCAATATACTACATTTTGAAAAATTCATTTTTTCAGAGAGGTGTGCTTGAATGTGCAATTCCAAAACAATATAATCAGACCAAATAGCTTTATCAAAGATAGCAATTCAAAGCTTTTAGTGCAAATACATCACAAATGCTTACACTTAGAAATTCTCTTTGTAAGATTGTGTTTACAGAATCTGCCACAATACGTAAAAGAACAAAAATATCTTTGATGATTTAGCAGAGAAAAGGGTAGTACTGAAAAAGAGATGAGAAAGAGTGGGATGCAAGACACTATTGAAAAATAATTGATACTGTTACAGGAAGAAAGACTAAATGCAAAAAGAAAGACAGAGAGGGAATAATAATGAAATAAATTTGGTATTAGGTGCTGACATTTTACAATTAGATACATAAGTGTCTGTACATCAGTAAAGTTTTGTCACATTCATACTACACATTGACCTAAAACCACATTTGAGTTTTCTCAGCTTTCCTCCCTATTGCTTTCTCCTTGACAGACTTTTTGAAGATCTTAGATACGAAACTTCTTAGCGAGACGTACATCAAGTAATTATATTTGTGGCAGAAGAGATGAAGGTGGAGGAATGCAAACCAGGTTTTGGTTATCACATCAGGATCTGACAGGAAAAGAAAAGCAAAGGGACACCCTATTTCCTCACCCAGTTCTTCTGGCCGAGTTGGAATGGTGAAGGAGAAGCCCAGGTGCCARGCGATGCACAAGGGGACCACACGGGCTACAGTGTTTAACAACGATACAGCCATATCACCTTTTGGTTTGACTTTCTCCATGTGTATCAGGGGGCATCAATTTTGGAGGGAAGACCTCAGGTTAGAATAGAAAAAAGTCTGGAAGTGGACCGAGAAATCAGTCTGCACACATATAAAAGGAAGCAATACCTCAGCATCTTGCAAACACAGCTTTAGTAAAGATTATATTTAGTTTTTACTACCAGARTATCTATCTGCTATACACAATTCCCTTCAGTCTCCTTTCCCAAACAAAACAGCAAAAACATACTTGAGAGAACAGTAAGACATTAAGACAAGTACTTTAAAAATAGTAAGTGTTAAACTTCGGATTACCTGTTCAAATCTGTTCAGTCTTTTTTTTTTTCTCCTGGATTGTGAATAGTCTTTAATTAAAAAAATAAAATTTGTTAATAATCTCAAAGCACAAGATGGATTTACTCTGGGGATAATTGCCGTGAAATGAGAGTTTCTGTAAAACTCAGCTTTACTTTTTGCAGAGTGTGGAAAGTGTGGAGCGGATGAAGTAGAGGGGTAGGGCTACAGACTACTACTAACGGCAAGTGCTAAGCTAAGGAAATCAGGTTGGCTTCCATCTTTTCCTTCCAGTCTCCATCTTTTTTCTTTTGCTATAATTTCCACCACATCCTCTCTATTCCTCYGCCCTGCTGCTATTTTTACTTATCTTCAATTTAACCTGGCCTTTATTTACTTTTTTCTATCCCTGCAAACTCTTATTATTTCTCTTCAGAGAGCAGCAGGAACCGAGATTTCTGTATCATTATTCCTCTTCAATCTGTTCCCAGACTCCTTTTTGTTATCACTATCTTTTTCTTCATTCTCCCTTTCTACAGTTTTGCTGCCTTTACTTTGAGGGGAATAGAGAAGCAAAGAAAGATGTAAAAAACCAGAAGCTGGGGAGAACTTACTTTTCTTAGAATATGCCAGTTCTTTAAAAATTGAACAACTACACTACATGGGTCCAGATTAGCAAAAATCCGGCAGATTCATGCTTGTCAGGCCAGACTTGTGCAAGACTTGCCTGCCTTGCTGTCCACCACTGCCATGGCAGCCTGCTGGCTGGACTGCCTTCAAGTCAGGAGTGACGGATGCTCCAGAGCCTACATCTCTCTAATCACGTRCCAGGGCTGGGATCCTCAGGCCAACAGCTGGACTTTGGAACAGCTGGAACACACCAGCATGGGTGTTTCCATCAATGAGAACTTAAAAATGTCGGGGTCTTCTTCCAAAGCTATCACAAACACAGTTTTGAAATACCAACTAACTCTATGAAGTTGAATTATTTTATTTTTTTTTAACCCCTCTCCACACTGCAGGCTGGATGGAGGCTAGCTGGGACARTTGGGAAATGGAGTTYTCCTCCTCCATGTTCCAGTACCCAGAGCCCCAGCAACTTCTGACGGCCAGAAGCACTAAAACCAGCACAAATGTATGTAGTTGCTGTCTGCAGTCTGGCACAYGCTTAGGAGCGAGGAAGGGATAGAGTATGCTCTGTGCAAAGGGAATCTTCTGAAGATGACGGTGCTACAAATCCAACAATCCTTCCAGGGCATACAAAACTGAGATTTCAGAGGAATGTACAGTTACTAAATACAGACAGATATTTAGCATATTTTGCAAGTGTTTCAAGGGATGAGGAAAGCATCTTTGGTTCCAGTGGCCTTCCATAATTTCAAGTTCACATTTCATGGAAGACTTGCAATGAGTTTATGTATCCCAAATTACCATCCCTCACTACATCAAAACAAACACTGAATTCAGATCGGTTCTTACATTTACTTAAGGTTGATAGAGCACATAACTTGGTGTGGCTCCTTCCAAGAGAAAAGAATCATTCTTCGTGCTGAAAAAAATGGCAGGCAGATGTTTAATATGATCACAACTAACTGTTAATATTCAGGCAGCTAACAGAAGAAAAAATAGCATAGTCATATAGTCCCGCTGCAGTGATGTTACATTTGTAAGCTAATCTCCCAACACAGTGCTTGCAGCTCATGTTTGTTCACATACTTCAGAGGAATGTTTTCTAATCATCCAAAGAAGTTTACAGTGTTGTGTTGAGTTGACACCAGTTGAAATCAGGTCAGCAAGCAAGAGATCCATCATGAAAACAGCTGTATAGCACTTGTGTGTGCTGTGCAAGTGGCTGCTGCTTCCAGTTTGGTGATGAAATCATGATACATATTTTTCACAGTGACAAATTCTGGCAGTCACACAAGCATGCTTTCATGGAGTTGTAAAATCCTGAGCAGATATAAGCTTGAATATTAAGTTTTAAAACATCTTTCTTCTCATAGTCCATAGTGTGTTTCACCTCTGGATTTTGCAGGTAACCCTCAGTAGGTCTGGCAGAGTTTGCCCTTCTCTGCGAGAGAAAATGCAATATATCAACCAAGAGTAGGTAGGATTTYAAGTCTTTGGCATTGAATCAGGGAAAGAGCCAGGTTTCAGAGTATGTGTATGAAAGTAGCCATTAATATATTCGCTATGATATACAGTAGTGTGTTTAAAATGCATCTTATCGGAGCACCAACTGTTTTTCAACAACTTATTAGTGAATTTTTAAGTGTGAATGCGTATCCAGAGGCTCAACCTGATAGTCTTCAAGAGTCTCAATTTTCACAGGATGTCTCTAACTAGTCACTTTTGAAAACATTGTCTGTTGCTAATTAAGTCTGGCACGTTTCTGTCAGWTAGGCAGGGAATGTTACTTGCCACACTAGAGATGGGTCATTCATCATACAGAGAATTTGTGGCCCCCTTGCAACAGCAGGACCAAAAACAGAAAWGAAGATTCCTAAATAAGATCAGAGGAGAGACGAAGACCCTAAATAATGACTGTACTTACATAAGGATGAAATCAAAGCCATTCCAAATTTAACATGGGAGTGAAAAAAAAAAAAAAAGCCTTTTCAAAATTTCCAACAGTGTGACAATCAGATGATGTGCTTGATGTGTGGGGCACACTGTTTAAAGCCCTTCTGTCACTGGTACTGAGCATTATGTTGATGTCTGCCTTGCTGGGAGAATAACTTCTGTCCTGAACCCACAGAATTTTTCCAGGTAGACGTTCTTCCAAAATCAGGCATTAAAATAAGCCTTACCCGGCTGTAATCCTTATCGGAAACCCTTGGCAAGAATTGTTTTTCACTGCCTATTTGAAATCAGAAAACAAATACTATACTCCAAGTATTGCAAGTTATTTAGCAATTTTTTACAATGGCAGAGACTTCTATTCAGTTCTCAGGAGCGGCTTTGTGACATGGTGACACTGTGACTTCCAATAGTTAGCAGACATAAAATGGTCTTATTCTGCACAAGAGTTGGATCCTGAGAAATTCTTCTGTGCTCAGTGGTAAGGCTGCTGATGCTACTGCCAGAAACCTTATATTTTCCTGCCTCAGTGAAATGTTTTTGCCACACTCTTGTCATCATTAATGATATTTAATACAGCCCATAATGTGCTACCATTATCCTTGGCCACAGGAAAACGTGGTTTGTACCTGAAGCTGCTCACAATCTTTCTGATTTGGTCCTTATCTGCACTCAAGACCTCTCCCAGCATAACACTTTGGTTGCCTTTTTTCTTTTAGCTGTTACCGTAACACCAATAAAAACTTCAGTGTGCAATGCAGTAGAAAATCACCACAGATAGCTCCCCTCGCTATACAGGGATGACTACATGACTGAATGCTGTTTTACAGGGCTGTAACAACAACCAATGGGTTGTATTACTCTAACTACAGTGGTATATTTAAAGTGCTACAATTTTGGAGCACAGACAAGGCCTTATTTACCACTTGAGGTACAACAGCTGCATAAAAAATTATATTCCATAGATAAATCATCCCATGATGGTGGCAAAATACTGCATTTAGCATCTCTCTGTGCCAGTAAGAGATCCAACCAGGCTTCAGACACCTGCTAATGGAAAGCAGAGAGGATGCTTCTTTTTATTACCTTCAGAGTTTTTTGATATTAAGCTTGGTATTTATGAGAAATTACTGATTTTATTTCCCCTGTGGAAATTCAAACTTTGCTAAAAAACAAAGAGAAAGATTTTCCAGTGTTTTCCTTATTTTTCATCAAGTTGCGATACCAAGCTTTTGTATTCCCTAATCCAAACCTGTGCTGATCATATCTCAGGAGACATTATTGTGGAAAGAAATATGGAGCTACATTGTCCCCACTCAGTGTGCATTTTGTGCCAGAGAGGGACAGCATGCTCGTCACCTGGCTGCTGCTCCCTGAATGTCAGGTAGGTCCCATATGCAGCCAGGTTCCCAGAGTAAATACTAACCTCCTAATGCTGTGGTAGTGTCTACCATTTGGGAACTGCTGGAGTATTATAGGATCTGTTCATTTTCCTTTTTTTTTTCAAAAATTCAAAGAGGGTGTTGGGGTTTCCTGGAGATCCAGCTTTCTTTTATCTACCACCTGTCTCACCAGTTAGTTACTCAAGCAGATAAGGCTTAAGAAAATACTGCCCAAGCATGTTTTTGGTTTTTTGAAAGTAGGTTAGACTGTATTCTGCTTTTCACCACACAATAAAGTGAGCTACAATCATGTGCCACATTGGAGAACGTAATTTAGCTCTACACTTCCTCATTTTTAACTCTTAATGTCTTTGGCTATTCAGTACCTGTTTGTAAGTACACAGCATATGTCTGAGAAGGAGAAATAAGTGGGATCAAATTAATATTGATGCTAGTTATGGAACTTCATCAGGGCAGGACTCCAGAGCAAGGAAGTGCATGGCAGTGGCACGTATTCTTACTGGCTGTGAACAACGTCTGTACAACACACACAAACCCTACCAAACCAGCAGAAGGGATTTTTTGGATTTCTGATACATTCAATATTGCTTCCAGGTCATCAGCATTCAACTGATGTCCCACTGATGTTCCATGCTTCCAAAGAGCCGGAGTTTGCCACATGCACCGAGTCCCCTTCTGGGACTGGACGGGGGCGGCTGGGCCACTGAGGAAGAGACCAACACAGATTTCTTGAACCCCACAGGACACCACCACACCATTTCCAACCGGGCAGTGTACCCAGAAGCTAGCACAACGTGTGAGCTTCCTACTAATACAAGGCTTCAAAGTGAGATACACCTTCAGAAAGTGAGGCCAATAAGCAAAATTACTCTGTTATTACAGCTTTGTTAAAGTTTTAGCTCACTATACTTTTCTACTCAGCTGAGTCCTTCTACTTCAGCTGATAGCAAGGATCTAGTGCAACTCTAGCCTTCAGACAGAAATATACTGACCAGACAGTGAAAAGTCATCAGCCTCAGCAAACCTGCAGATACTATGGTTCACTGTCTAAATTGTATTCATACAGCTCTCGTCATAATAAATATGCTGGGTAAGTTCAGGGACAGGTTAACCTGCCATTGATTAATAAACTTTCTGATATTTTTTTTCCCTGAAACAGTTTCTAGAAAAGGCTCTGTTTTTATTTTTAAAAGCAGTTCTAAGTAAGCTAGGTGTCAATGAAAGCTGTCAGATACCGAGTAATGTGATTCTTTCTTTCCCTTTTTTTTTTAACAGAATGGGAAGAAATAAATCCTCATTTGGTGTTTCTAAATGCTGGTCAGGACAAGCCCTTCCTGGGAGTTTAAATTCCTGTAGTCCATTCAGCCTTCTGCCTGTTGGCTGCAGCTACCAACAAAGCCTTATTTAACGACTGCCAATTGTGACAGTACATTTTGCAATGCTGCAGGACCAAAGGGCGCACAACTTGCTCTGAGAAAAATGCCTCGCCTCAACTGGGGAGAGTATGAAGCAAAAAAAAACCGCAACAAAAAAACAACCAGTATTGAGAAACTTCTGCCTGATAAAGACTGAAAAATATTTTAAACCTCATTAGAAAAATAAAGTTTGCCTATTTCTCCTGTTTCATACACTGTGCAGGCAATGAACACATATGCTGTCACATTCGTATTTTATGGGCTTTTTTTTCCCCCCCAAACCTTCGTACCTCAGATTTGAACTTTAAACTTGTGACAGTGTTATGTTCATTAGAATAAGAATCACTTGCTATTTCCATTGCAAAGCTCCCTCCCAGAGGTTATCTTAGCTGTTTTATAAATCATATCAGGAGGAAAGCTGGCATAAAGGTTGACAGCTCACTCTAGATAATCATTTCCCCTTCTCTTAAGTGACTTTAAGGAGAAAGGAGCGTGTAGCTTGCCAGTTCAGTTTTTAGTGGTCAAGCATCCCCATCTAACCACCACCAACACAATGACTAAATTAGCTTTTAAGCATTTTACTGAAATGCAGGAAAACCACAATCCTGCTCAGAAGGAGAAAGACTCTCAAACATTCATCAGCTATCAAGCCGTATTTTCTCCGTCCTCCCAGTGCAGAGCTCATTACGCAGAATGGCATGAACTCCAAAGCCTTTTGACATAGGCTGGCACTTGAAGGGAAGCTGGGGTTTAGATTACTGTTGATTTATCAGCTTCCTCAAGAGTTGGACTGATTAGACTAATGGCTTAAAAGGGGTATGATTTCAGGAAAAAAGTCCTGTATCATGGGGGCAGACAAATGAAGCAAGCTAGTTCTTGTAGGAAACAGAAGCTACAACTCAGGTTAACAGCCTATTAAGTAGAAACTTAAAGGGAATAAACAGGCACTGAAAGAATCCTGGGTTTAGGAGAAAAGGTCACCTTGTGTATTATAATTTTTCTACATACATTAATAAAACAAAATCCGGGGCAGAGAGACTGAAGCAGTCTGGAAGCGGTGCCAAATCTTCCCAGGCTGAGTTAGAAGGGGGAAAAAAAAAAGAAAGAAAACCGTCCCTTTAACACTGCACTTCACCATGACCTGATCACAGGCTTTTTGCAATCGATAGGAATCTTCCACTGTTTCTATTGGACTTTGGAGTCAGTGTGGTTGGAAGAGAAGGGTTCACTATAGCAGGTAAAGTGGGGGGGTCACAGGCAGCAGATGGAGAGCCTTTCTTGGAAGTTGGTTGTGATAGTAGCAAATATTAAGGAAGAAAAAAAACTGAGAATATTAACTTGAAATGTAAGTATGATTTATCTGCTAATCACTGCATCTATCCCTGAAGCTGTTGCCTCTTATTTAAATAAGGAGAAGACTGTCCTTTATAAAATGGATAATCCCGAAAGTGTGTATCAGTGACTAAGATATAGGGAGCTTATTTTCTCACTGTCTCTTAATAAAGAATCAGAAGACTAATTCAATTCAATGCCATTAGGAAGAATAAAATCCAACTCTGAAAAAACAATACCTTTTTACCCAGCATATAATTGAACTTTGAAATTAATTTCTCTTGGAAGCCAAAAACTTGACAAGATTCAAAAAGGGACTGGATATTTACACAGACAATGAAAATTATATATATTGAATTATTAATTTTGAGGAACATTTGGAAAAGATGTTGAATTTTATACTTCAGATATTTAGCAACTGTAAACTGACCAGCCCAAACTGACAAAGACAATGAGTAGTTCAATTTGGTTAGCTGCAAATAAATAGTTAACTGTAGTGGTGTGGAAATAAAGGAACTTCTGAAAGTAGAACAGAATCTGAATCTTAGGCAATAACTTGAACGAAATACTGCCAGTTAAAGAGATATTACACAAAGCACTACACATTGCAGATATTACTAATTCTCAGTCTTTCCCTACTTTTATTAAGCTGATCTTAGCTTGTACAACACCCTCAGGAACCAGATGAACCTTATACCTAGTACACCCTCGTAGTTTCAGAGCTTGGCAGCCTATTTAAATTGATGGAGGAGATTATATGTAAGTATTATACAGTTATTTACACATGTAAATCTTAAAAAGATAAAGGGTTACATGAGATGCACCCACTAAAGTGGGTCAGAGTTGAAGGCGCATTTGCAGATAGGCGGGAGGACACTGAGCAGCTTCCACTGCCAACTCCTTGCTACATGGTGCTGGGTCTTTATTTTCCAGGGCTGTCAGGCTCCCTCAAGTCCACACGAAGATGTTTTAAAATGCACAGATTCCTAGTCTGGTGCAAAACCACTGMGTAATGTTTACCTGATTTTTTGACATGAGGAGTTTTCATTAGCAGTAGCAGAGCTGGGTGTGCACTTGCTGTTAAGCAGGTATTTTATGCCTAGCTCTCACCTGTCACTGGGTTAAATGCAGAGAAACAGAACTAGGAGGCAAATAAAAAATCAATATTGCATTCGCTCTAAAGGAAGCAAGGAGGTGAGGAAATTCTCAACCAAAGCCTCTGCATTGTGTCTTCAACCTAACTTGTTTTCAGGGTTGTTACATCTATTGCACCAACTGGCAAATTACACAAAAACGTCACTTCATGCTCATTGAATGCAAATTCCTGGAAATGAAACATGGGAACTATTAAAAAAGAGGCAGTGATTTGGGACAAGAAGGACCATATCTAATTTCTAGTGAAACTACCTTAAGAAGGTAAGTAGTTAGAACTGGCTTCATTTTATGTGTGGCCATTAACTTCTTTAACAAGAATCTGCTAAAACAAAGATGCAGCTATTCCAGAGTCTGGCCGAGCGTTATTATTGAAGTTAAGACCGAAGTGTGCTTTTAACTTTGCAGCTCGTGATGAAAGAAAGTTGTTGCATCAGTGGGATTTCCTAGCAATAGTGTCTTGGATTCCGAGATGAGCTTGCCTTGGGTAATCTCACAGAAAACAGTGCAACGTGGCTGGGTGCCGAGGTCAGTGACAAGCTTAGGACACAAAATAAGAACCACTTTGGGTCCGTTGTCCCCAGGAGCACAACTGAGGTAAAGCATCTTTCAAGAAAACAGCAGTATTCTTCTCCCACTGAGAAACCAGCTTCTCCCTGTTTTGCTGTTTATTTTTAGCTTTGGTCAGAGATGTGAAAAGGCTAGGATGGTACTCATCCCTCCCTTGCACCTCCCTGGCAGTTTCTAAGGACACAGCTTCACTTCAGCGTGTATGCTCTCTGAGAGAGAGGAAGATCATTCATGGGTGTTAGTAATTGTCTGGGACAAGAAATGCTTGGGAAATGGCCATATGTGTGGAGGTCTGTTTCAATGGGAATTAAACATCAATACATCTAGAAGGCCATTTACACTTTGCCATTGATTTGGACACCGGAGATAATCTTATTCTTGTACAGATGTAGTTTATGCAGAATTCATAATAATGCCGGGTACTCCAGCTACATCTCTGCTTTCTAAAAGCAGCAGGGTGCATGGTGGGATGAAAATTATGCGTAGCTTACTCCCGACTCACCTTAAACCCCTCACACAGGTTTTTTGCATTTTGCTATTATAGATGCCAAGCCATTAGTATGCCTACYCTCTTGTACTAACCTGAAATTATTAAATTAAATGTTTATGATTATGGCTGTATTTCATTGTTTCTTGAATGTGGACAGTTCAATACAGTTTCTAATCTGCACATGCTTGCTGCCTGGGGGCTGTGAGTCATGTTTGTTTTAAAAGAGGCAGCACTCACAGACTGTCGCTCACCTGGGTTATTAGAAACAGAGCACTTTAAAAATTACTCTGCCACCTCCTCACCTCTAAATATAGCTAGCGTGCGTGGGTCTTAAGCGATTTAGCTCGTCTGAGAAAAGGTCTCATTCCAAATAATCAATTAAAAATCCATCATTTTAAGAACTATGTGGGCCTCAGGCCAAACGCATCTTGGATGTAATACCTTTGACTGTTTAATGCTGATATTAGTTATTTGTATTACAGCTCCAGATCCTAGCTCAGAATGAGACTTCTTTGCTCTAGCAAGTAACAAGACCTGTTCCAAAGAGCAAACTATTTAAGTAGGCATGATGGACAAAGAGCAGCAGCAGAAAATCATCGTTATTCGCTGCTTCACGGATGGGAAACTGAGAGATTCAATGACCTGCCAAGGGTCACATAGGGAAAAAAGTTAATTCATAAATCCCAGCACAAGGTCTTAAGCCATGAGATTTCCTCTCATTCTTTAATCAATAATAAAACACCACAGATGTCTAAGAATCTAGTATCTACAAAATTGCTTCAAGGTCTATAGGCGTGATACAATTAATTTCCATTAAGAGCAATGTGATGTGAGGGCATTCTGTACTGACCAGAAAAGTAGGCCTTGAAGAATTTGCTTTTTTTAAAATATTCTTTTAATAGAGAATATAAAAATCAGGGAGAGTCTAATTAAAATAAAAATGAGGGGAAACAGTTGCCAAACCTTTGACCCAAGCTAAAACCAAAGTAACTGATTCAGGAAGCAAACCAATTTAAAAAAAAAAWTCAGGTCTAAAAAAAGCAAAATCTAGAAGTGAAAATACTTATAATGGGTTTTCCTTTTTTTAAATKAGTGTGTTTTCTCAATGTTTTGTGTTCTGTGGCTTGAGCTTTAGGGCTGTACTCAGCCACATTTTTTAACTCCCTCCTCCCCTGTTAGCACAAAGGATTACCAAGAGAAATTCTCACAGATTCACCTGCATGAAGGATTTGGATTTCAGGGGAAACATCAAGTATCAAAGAACTTGCAACATGATCACAAGAATCAACAAAGCTGAATTGTGTAAGTCAATACCTGCAGATTGTAAGGAAGAAGTTAAGCACTGTGGGAGAAGTTCAACTCACCCAGCCCCCATAAGGCCAACACAGGGAGCTTCCATAAATACCCAAACTCCTTCTACCCAAATCGCTYTGTAGTCTTTTTCAGGTATTTCCACAAATGTAACAGGAATCATCACTAGGTTGTGCAGTAAATAAGTAGGACTCAGCATGTATAACCTTTGAATCTTCCCACCACCCTCACTTATTGCTTGTTAAACTAGTAGTAAAAGTAAAAAAATTTTACTACTGCTCCAACGTAAGCCTGAATCTTGCAATGAGTTATGGTCATGTCTAAATTTGTGCACAATATACACATTATTGACATTAATGCAATTGCACAGTTAAGCATATATATCCACTTTTAGGTGTTGTGACAGGTCTGACTTTTATTTTATGCTTTTAAAGCATGTAGCTAAACTGGAGCATGTAGCTACTGCTCCAGTTAAAATATCAAATAACGGTACTATTTTTAATAACTCATGCTACATCTAGAGCATTGATACCACAACAAAAGTGGGGAAATTATAYCACATTTCATTACAACCTGTCCTAATCCTCCATCATTGCTGATGTATAAATCAAACTGATAAAAGACTCTAAGAAAACCCCTGGCTAGTACATTTTAACCACCACTCATTCTGCGGAAAGACATTGCAATACAATACTATTTTCCTTCCTTCTAGTGTTATACAATGAACTTTGATTCTCTATGGAATTTACACAGGGAGCTGACCAGTGCTCTTTGTTAAAACTATTGCACAAAAGTGCAGAAGTGAAAAATTAAGTTTGCTGCTTTATAAGAGATGTCGAGATTCCTGGCTGGCATGGACTTACTAGATGGAAACTTTGTCCCATCAGTGTTTATTCTGATAAGTTATCTCTAGCTGTTGTAGGGTAAAGTTCCTAGGAAATATATGCCATTGCTATCAGCCTCTGCACTTGTGAGAGTTAAACTGCAGATAGGCCCTACTCATTCAACATCCACTCTATGACTCTTCTTTATCACTGGGAAAATTCAGGTTTAAAGGAGGTGCCACTACTTGTGACTGAGCTTATTTTTCAAAAGCATAAAAATAATTGAAATCCTTGTGAGTCACTTAAGCTGATTGTGAGCCATATCCTACAAGTTAGAAAAAAAATATCCATTGGCTTCGATAGGATTTGGATCAGGTCTATTGCAGTGRAAGAAACAAGTCAACTACTCTTATTTCTGCAAGAATGGTAGTCAAAGGACTTCACTTCAAGTGAGTATCAGCCCATTAAGCAACAGTTATATTTTACATGTTTCTGAACAAATTGTAAAAGGTCATGAAACTTTCTAGGTGGCTTGTTTATTCAATAAAATCTAGTAAAGGAAGGAAACCTGCACTGATGCTCACGACTGAATGGAATGTCCRTAGAGTTTAAGTTAACAGAACCTTCTGTGGAAGGCCAGTAGCAGAAAGACCACATTCAGGCAAATCAGGCCACTGTAATGTGCCCTTGACCTCCTTTATGTAGCATTAATATCAATTTATCTGCCTTGTCATGGGAAGAGTAGAGGGAATACTGAAGGTAAGAAGGAGTGGTAAGAGTCCCTGAACTGGCTTCAAAAGTAGAGTGACCATAATTTCAAAGACACTTTTTAGAGCCTAAAAATGAAACAGTGCACCTGAAAATTCAGAATTAAATGGCTGAAATAACTTCATGAAAGATTTAAAGAAAACATGAACTAAGAGTAATGGTGAACATATACATAGTTTAAATATATGGGACTAGAATATACCCCTGGGTTATAAGGTTATGCAGGGCGGGTAAAGGGGTTCATTTATGCTCCTGAACAGCCGTTAGCTTTGACTGCTGTAGACTGGGAAGGCAATGAAGTGACCGCRTGCGTCATGCAGTGCAGTGCTAACAGCTGAGAAAAATGAAAGGATGGGAAAAAACTACACCCCCAAACTAGGGATAGTCACTTAAATCTGTTACAAGTTAATCATGTAACTGTTATAAAGTTAAGGGGCAAATCCTGCAGTCTTGCTTAGGAAGAACAGTCAGTTTCAGCACAAGGGAGGACAGAACTTGGCTTCCATCCTAGAGTAAGCACATCTGAAGCTTCCTCTTCAAAAGCCTGCCCATCGATAAGGATGGATTGTTATAACAGATGCTTGTGATAAAAACCACTCTGTGAACACCTGGGTGTGGTACTCAGCAACAGGTTTCAAGAGAACTACTGAGGTAAGACAGTTGTTGGTTTCTAGGTCACAAAAGTCCAGACAACATGGAGCTAGAAGGACCGTGTACGATTCATGGACTTGAACTTCACTGACTTTAGATACAGAGTTTCTTGGAAAAGGATATTTAACTTTTACTGAACACATGGTCTAAAGTAGTTGGTCTTTCCATTGACTTTGGTAGACTTYGGATCACAGTCTGAAAGATCAAAAGCTACTGCATACAGAGACATTTATGAAGCCCACAAGGTAGAAGTGCAGCATCAAATCTTCATCCCTGCTATCATAATGTCAGGATGGCTAGTGACCAAAAGTCATCATCTGACAATTAATTGTTCAGTTGGCTGTTGAAACAAGTTCAGGATCTTAGTTCACTTTCCAACAAATGACAGTATGTGACTTGCAGCAGCATTTTTGTCAGGCTTCACAGAAGGATCCAAGAACTGAGTTGTCGTCATTGGTTATTCTCTCACCTCTTCTTGTAGTTCATTCAGGTCATTGTTGAGGTGGGTATAACAAGCCTTTCTATTCCTGTCCTTGGAATAAGGAGAGGGGGAGAAACATACTAAGTATTATCTGCCCTTTTAAAGATTGTCATTTGCCTGCCCCACCTCAGATTTAGTTATCTGATTAATCAGGTAACTCTCTATTCAGTACAAAGCATTACAAATTGAACTTGCCCAATATGGACCATATTATTATTATTGAATCAGCTTTTATTTGTTTGTATCTCATGAACTACTGCATAACTGGCCTCAGTGTGACTTACGTACAGTGCTCCATACTGTGCACACCTGAGCAAGAATGTTATTCTTCATGATCCCTTGCTGAGCCTGAACAGTACAGCACAAAACATAAAAACATATATACACATTAAGTCCCTAAAAAGCGTTAAAGGAGGCTTTGAAAAATTTCTGTTGGGGATCTGTTTGCTAGATGATTTCTCTGAGCTCAAATGGGCTATGAAGTTTCAGGATGAAAATATGTAAAAGGCATGAATATAACTGCTRTTGAATAACTTTTTGACAATTGTCACTACGACCATCTGATGAAACAGAAACAAATGAATTTCTTGGACAAGGCAGTAAATGACTTGATCTGCAAACATATGACTATTTTTTGTTCCTAAAAGCACTGTTTTCAAGCATACTCCCGCAAATGATAACAGTGTGAGTGCACACGCATACAGAATCTTGAGGCACTGAAATTAAACAAAACAACCCTTTTAAAAGAAGCAGTGAGGATGGAATGAAAACCTACCAAAGCAAAGGAACTAATTCTGAAATCAGGATGCATTAATACCTGGGTCTCTATTGGATTGCAGTGCCCAAATACATATCCATCCAACCATGATTTATCTGATAGCAGCCATGCAATCTCACTAGTAGTAGTGAAGCAACATTAATACAATTTTCCCTTCTCTTAACATATACTGCATCCCTTCTCTGACTGCATTCTAACCCAGGATTTTTTGGAAGGCAAATTACTTTAAAGGACACCTCCCAATAGCATTAAGAACATGAGTCTCTATGATTCATTTTGCCTTTTGTGTTCCACGCTCCCTCACAATATACAGATCCTCAGTTTGTAGCTTCTTGTAGTTTCTTTACTTCATTAGAGCTAGAAGTCTAGCTCACGATCTGCATACTCTGGGGCACTTTTGCCAGGGCAATATGACATGGACTAAGAGGAGGATGTATGTCAAGTACCTTCACTTTGTTCTGTCCCGAGGATACAGTCAATCCCATTTTTCCAACTCTCTCTACAACGTGTAATCCCACCAAACCCCCTTATTCAGCTTCACAAGAAAGTAATTTTTCTTGTACAAAGACAGTTCATGCTATTAGAGGCCAATAGTAAGATATTGCCCTTTGCAAATATGCATCTGTGTAGAAATTAGGATGGGGTGAAGAGCATCAAGAGCTCAGTTCCCGATACTCTTGGGATAGCTACCAGGCTGGGAAGCCAATCTTCCATGGAAAGGGGCAAAATCCTGCTGTCCTCAAAGTGGGAAGCTGATTATTTTTCTTTTAGGAACACTTTCTCATCCTCTCTTGCTGCAGAGCTCCTACAGTCATTTTATACATATACATATATTGATGATTCACTATATCTGCTGTCAAGGACGTATTTTTCCCTCAGCTTCAATATACCCAAATATATAGTAAAATGTCTTAGCCAATAGGACAGTGGCTCATTCCTGCTGAAAGAAGGCAAGGTTATTGCCTTGCAATCCTTCCCATGTAAGGAGGCACATACGATTTTTCATGGTTCAGAAAAACAGCAGGAAGAAACCTGGTTTTGCTCCACGAGGAAGCGACCTGCCCTAGATCTCTACCATCTCACAATTTGACGACCTCTCTCCCGCTCTGCATTCAACACTCTTGGTCAGAGTGCTGGAGATGGGAGGAGGAAAGGAGTGAATTCAAGGTCTTTCTCTGCCGCATGGCAGAAAGAGGCTCTGTTCCTCCTGCTTACCTCCACGCCMGGCAAGGCCTGTGGATACCTTCTCTGCAGAAGGGCATAAGAGAGCATTTCAGAGCTCCTGTGTGCAGTGCACAGAGGTAAGAAAACCTTGCCCTAAATGTGAAAAGACAGATTACAGCGGGGAAAAAACAACAACCCAACAAAAACTCACACAGCTACCAGAACTATGTTATTGAGGATGCTATTTGTCATCTGCTGTATAATAGAGCATACATTTTGAAACAGGCTGGMAATTCCATTTCATTCACTTCTTCTCTTTCCTATTCCACAAGTGTCATTGAAAGTAAGCAGCAAAGTCATCCTCTTCATGAATTGCTCAAACTGAAATGCTCTCCTGAGGATTGTTATCCTGCTGCTATGTGATCTAGTCTGGAAGCCGGTGTGTACCAAATTAAAGAGAACTCTATGAATCAAAGCTGTGAGACTTGATACTGAGGTATATAATGAGCACAAGAGCACGCAAGGTCCAGTCCTGCTCCCACAGAAATGAGCAGCAAGGGTCTGATTCTGATTTTGTTTATCCAGCTATAAATCAAGTACAACTTCACTGAAGCACACATCAGTATAAAGTGAACAAGCAGTCTTTCAGCCACTAAATTCCCAACATATCACACACTGTATTTAGTACAAAACACTGTCCCAGCTTGACTTTGCCTGCAGGGTCATCCTGGGAGAAAATGCTGAGGGAATGTTCAAACTGTGCCGTCAGAGAAAAGTGGTTATGATACAGCGGAGGAGTGGGTTAGCAGAGCCTACTGAGCCCCTGCCAACCGCCCATCTGCAGAAACAAAGAAGCAGGGATCCTTCTCAGAGACCAAACTAAGCAAAAGTACTTCTCTCCCTCTGCTATATTGCCAGATCCTCCTGAGTCCAGAGCTGGAGGCAGGATTTGATGACCGGATAGCTATTAAGAGATTCCATAAAATTTTATGTGTTTATGAGCACTCTTTATTCAAGCTAAATCGACAGTGCAGCTGAATATCCCTTTGTACGGTGAGACTTAAAACAACATAGAGCACCAAGCTAAGCCACAATGTGTTATATCGGCCAAAAGATTTTTAACAGGACTAGTTAGAATTGCAATAGCAGGGAAATTAATAGTTTCAACAGAGTGTAACAGAGTAACACTGGTTATCATGGCTTCGGGAGGAAAAAAAAATGGTATTTTTGTTAAGGCATAATACTGATCAGAATGGCAAGGTTGAAGCTATGAGAAAGAAAATTGACCATTTCTACCAGAGGAATGTATGATTTTGTGATGTTCTTTGTAAATGGGATTGCACCAATGAACATCATCACTACTAGAAAGAATAATTGCATCCTTATCTTATCACCTCTTCCTCTTTTTAATAAGAATTTCCTGGGAAAGCACCATAAATTGGGTCACAACACTGCCCAAAGGGGATCTGTGTTTGGGTAGTGACTGAATATGAATTTGTAGCCTATTATTACTGGGCGTTATATGGACCACTAAATGAAAAATGATCCTTGTCCCAATCAACTTTTAAATCACTTACACAACTCCTTTTTTCACAAGCTAAAAGACAGAGTAAGATGCAGACTCTTGTCTTGCTGCTGTGGTTTGTTTGKTTTTATTTCCCATCCCAGGGCTTTAGGGAGTGTGTCTCTTCTAAGTATTTCTGCAGCTGTTCAAAAGCAATCTTACTGCACAATACAGTATCTGAATAATTGTCTCAGGTGACTATTAAAGTCTACTGCAGCACCATAAAACCATGAGGAGTAATCTTGCACCACAGCAGAAAATACCCAACAGCCAGCCCTGCAGAGTGTCGTTCCTGTTAGCAGAGAGCTACCGCAACCGAGTGAAGATCCAGGAAGACAGAAAGAGCACAGGGAAGGCTCTGGACCTTAAATTGTTCCTTTTCTTGCCAACTAAGCAAAAGCTGCTGATTGTTAAATATTGAATCGTCTGTATTCATCCCTAGCCAACTGAAGTCAATGGACTTACATCAGGGAAGAACTTTAACCCATTACATGTGAAATGTTTGTCTTCTCCTTTCCCTCTCTGTCTCTCCTTATAGTCTTTTATATACTGCAGTAAAAGAACCCCTTTAAAGCCTAATGTATGGTAATACAGTTTAATTGTGGTTGGTTGGCCTGTTGGGGATAAAATGTGCTGGTTGCAAGTAATTTTGCTGACTCTAAATTTGGCTCCGAACAGAGAGCTGGGGAAGGGGAGGTTGCTAATAAAAATAGCKGTGCTACCTGAGAAGGCTCTGCATACTGCAAAGGAACTGTTGGAGTAGGTCCTATAATTGCAGATAATTGATTTTTTAAAACAATGATGTTTGGCTCACACTGACTACACAGTTTGCTTCTTAAGCCTTCCATAAGAGCAACTCACACACAGATTTAACTCCTAGACAAGCATACTTTGGGCACTCATTCCTCATGGAGCAAGCAGAATATACTCACTCTGCGTTCATTACACAACTCCTTTCAAGCTGTGAGTTGGAGACAGCTGAATTGCTGAAGGCAGGAATCTCCAGCCTTCATTTCCTGCAGGATGCCAACAGACACCCAAAAGCCGGGGCACCTGTTTCCTCCCCCCACATCCTCTGATCTAGTACTTCTACAGAATCCCACCCACAGCCCTACCCCCAGATCAGTGATAAATGCCAGTTGACAGGACAGGGGATTACTACTGATCAATATCTTGCTTACATGCAACCCTTAAGTTCTTTCTTCCACATGGTTACTCCTCAAAAATAACCACTTGCGCAGGAGTGCACCTCTCTTTGCCTGCCTTCAGCTCTCATAAGCATCTCCAAAATGCCTGGCAGAAGCTGCTCTATTAGCTAAACATGGCTCACATCCCACCAGTGATATATATACAATGTGTTAAGAAACTCCAATTTTAGATGACTAATAATGAGCAACAGGGCCATTTAGCCTACTGACATTCAACTGTGACACGAATCCAGTTAAGATTAACAGTGACCAAAAGTTCAGACCATCATAGAGCCATTTATTACCCTCATGGAAAAATGAGCTTGCTTCAATCCACAGGGCCTAGCTCTTTCAGTGCCTTACATAAATACCTACATCTACATGAGTATAGAAACCTCACAGTATTATTTAGGAGCACTTTAAAAGTTAACTTTATAACTTTACCTATTTGTCTATAGACATACCAGGTCTGTATGTCTACAGATACCTCCAGTATCTGTAAAGCTTTTGCTTGTTTACTTCTAGGAATCTCTTGTCTGCAGAGATACCTTGGCAACTTGTTGCTAGATACTTTCAATCATCTCTGTGTCTTCTCAGTAGCTCACTTAAACTGACTGTAAACCTTCTATGGGCATTTGGAGTGGCACTGTAGCAAGAAACCTTCCAGTTTGGTCTCCAGCTTTGTAATTTTCTTGTGCTACTAGAGCAGAGCAGTAGCATAACATGGAAAACTTATCTTTACTAGACTCTTCTGTTAATGATTAAAACCTCAATGTCTTAAAACTCATTTTGCTCTCTGTACTTTGTCTCCTTTCTGTTCAATCTGTGAAGTGAAACTTGATAACCTTTCTGCTTTTATAATGAATATTTTTCTCCTTCTGCTACTTCAGTGTTATTTTAAAGGATCAGATTTTGTTCTTCAAGCTGTATTTAATAATGCTTAGCAAATAACTCTTCTCACTGGATTACAGTTTCTGCAAAATCTGTTTTTATTGGCACATCTGAGCATTATAATGATATCAACTCTCTCATGGCCTTTAATGATATACAACATCTTGCTTTCCTAATAAAAACAACTGTACAGATCAAATAGCATCACAAAAGCTGAGGTTAATGCCCTTTTCCCTCCAGTACACCACAGGACTTCAAATACCTCACCACATATGCATTACTGTAAACTGCAAAGCTCGTTCTGTGCTGCAAACATATTTTCAGAAGCAAGACCATTGCTGGAGTATTCATGTGCAGTGAAAGAGGAATCAAGGCAAAAAATGCTCCGTGATGTGCTTATATATAGACCTACTGAAAAGGTTTACCTATATGCCTGCCAATCCCTTTCTGAGTTGTTCCTCAACTGGGACGTCAAGCTGTGTAGGGCACAGATACTTTTCATGTGCTGGAATATTCCTTATGATATGTCCACATCATGACTTTTGATCCCCGTCTTGCATATTCCCTGTAGCAATGGTTCTACTTGATGGAAGACAGTAAGCAACGTTAGATAATAACCTTACTGTCTCTTTAAATGACCAGCAAATGAGCTTTGTGGGATTTTTGAATAACGTATTAACAATGTATAACTGAGCAGACAATCAGCAGATATGACCATTCTTGTGCTTTGTGGAGATTATATCCTTTCACCTTCTCTCACTGCTTTTTCATCACCACCCACTGTGACTGGTCACTTTAAATTATATACTATTGTTTCTGCCTTATAAGTGAGCAATTGGAATTCTTCAAACAACCTGAATTCCACTACTGAGAACTGTTTTCCCCCGAACAGTGGCCTGAATAAAAGAGATGGATGGGTGGACACAGCTGTTTTGGAGTTAGAAGCTCAACCAAAAAGCAGCTTATGCAAGAGAAGCCTTCACTGAGCTATACCCAGCAGGAAATGTTCCTAACTGAAGAAAGATCCTTTCTTGCTGTTTTTGAAGCAGTTCCCCAGAGAAACCAGTCAGCAGTTTGAGATCCTCTGAAGCAGAAGCATGTGAATCACAGCAAAAGTACATAGGTGTCAACACCTGATATAGTGAAAGTACTTTCTAACCAGAGGGTATAGATTTTAATGGAGTAGCACAAAAACTGACTCTGGTCCATTATACTGAACATCTTTGTAATGCTTTCTTTCTTGCATTTAAAGAGTATTTCAGAATTTAAGTTAAAATATGGACTGAATCTTAGTGTTCATGATTTTTTTTGCTCTGTAAATCATTGGTTGATTTAATGCAGGAGGCATAATTTGTCGATTTTACAGAAGAGCTGTTTGAGGAAACAACTAATTTATGTTAGCAAGGGGGTGGTGAACAGAAGCTTCAGGTGTGGTGAAAATGTATTGTTGGTGCCTTCTTTACCACTCTAATTATGGTGAATAAATGGAGCCAGAGAAGGAGACAGGATGGAACAAGGCTGATCAATATATGCCTCTCCCTCGCCTTCCCTGCAGTCAAAAGAGAGTGATTGCACTTACCTGGCCGTCTTTGGGAGTATCTATTTCTTGCTGGAGGTTAAATGAAAAACTCTTGTATTCCTACTTTTGTGCTGACCCTAAATTTGTGTCCTGATTCTACTGTCTCTGGCTATATGGATAGTTCTTCAAGTCAATGGGAAAATTGTAATGAAAAAGGGTTGCTCACATGAATGAGGTTTGCAAGATCAAGCCCTTGATGATCAGTATAACCCTGGGCATCGGGCTCATATGGCATCCCTGATTTACAAGAGTAATCCTATTAGCATCAAAGGGACAATTCACATGAGTAAGGAGTGTGAGAATGGGCCCCTCAGGAGCAACTATCACCACAGTTATGTATCTAACCTCACTTAGATCACAGCAGTTTTCAAATGTTGTACAGGCACTTTATGCTGCTACTGAACTTGGAGAAGAAAATAGACCTTGAGCACAAGTTTACTTCTGCTTTACTGACTGTGGCCCCGGTTTTGCACTCTACTTAGACTCCTCTTCTTCCCACTCTGAAGTGCTTCAGGGTCTGCAAGAATTATTGGCTTCTCTTCTTGTTTCTTTTTTCTTTCCCTTTCTTTCTTTCTTCTTCTTTCCCCTTCTTTCTTTCATTTCTTTGTCTTTCCTTTTTCTCTTTTACCCTTTTCTCTTTTCTTTTTTTATCTTCTATATTATTTTCTCTATCTTATTTCCTTTTTTCTTTTGTTTTCTCATCCCTTATTTTCTTCCTTTTTCCTTTTATTTTTTTTTTCTCTTTCCCCTTTCTTTCCCTTCCTTCCCTTTCCTCTTTTCTTTTTCATCTTTTTTTTTCTATTTTTTAATTATATTATTTCTTTTTCTTTTTTCTATTTTTCTTTTTCTGTTTTTTCTTTTTTTTTTTTCTTTTTCTTTCCTCCTTCCCTTCTCTTTTCCCTCCCTTCTTGTCTCCTCCCTTCCTCATATCTTCTTTCTGTACCTTCCTTAGAATTAGGGGAATTCAATGATGGTAGGAAAAAATTAATAACGTGTTGGTCTCAAAATTCAAAGACTGGGAACATGTAAGCTTTCCCAATTTCAGAAGCATTTTTTAAGGTCACATAAATCAATCTAAATTTCCAGAATCTGCAAAACAGGAATGTGAATTACAAAGTAAAGGGTGATTTTTGTAGAATTTCTAGCTGCATTTCTGCTCCTCTTTATATCCTACCTACAGCTAATGAAAATGGCCTTTCTCCCGGCTTTCTGGTATTTCCAGGTCTAGTTCTGAGAACTGCATATAAATCAATTACCAGCTTTTCTTCTCATGTATAATAATGTGGGTTTATTTCAACTCTGTTAACTTAATAGGTTTACCTTCTTTTTAAACTGGCTTCGGATAAGGATTAGAATGCCAAACAAAACAAAAAAAGTGGTAATAGAAAATAATTATAGTTTTATTGCATTAGCACTAATTATACTATGTGATAGGGATGTATTATGTGTTAGGTGTTGCACAAAAATTTATGAAGATACAATTCCTGCCTTAAAGTAAGTTATTAGCTGCAGAAATGCTTCCTTTTTTTTTAAATAAATCCATTCCCTGGGATGGATCCACGCTCACGTGCGTTGTTTTGTTGACTTCAACGGAAATACTATTTGCTGTGTCCTTAGTGAGAACAAAGGTTCTTGAACGCAGCTTCTACGATTGTTTAAAAACAGTTCTGATACGACAGTCCTTGCTCAAACGAGTTTTGCTGAGTTTGATGAGCAGTAAGAAGAGTCACAAACATCTGCACACACAGGTATTTAACATGACACGAAGTACAGAAGTAACATCAATGAATGCTGAATATATGTACCTAAGACTAGTTTTTCCATAATAATGCAGCTTTAAAAATTGTATCCCTTTCTGACTTTGTACACATCTTTAGGATTATTTCCAAAATCTTTACTGGGCACCTGAGTACATTTATCTCTATCTTCTTCAGTCTTGTTTATCATAAGCTGCTTAGTCACAAGCATGGCTCCGGTTATGAGGAGGAGTGCTGTGGGAATAGCATAGTTTTCTCTGAGGAAGTGGGAAGCTCGGACATCAGGTTTCCTCCTTTCATCACATCCTAGCACGCCAGTAGGAAAAGTCTGTGGCCAATCCTGAAATTCCTTTATTTTCTGTTAAGCTTTGCAAAGCAATGTGCTGCTTACTGACTGGAACAGCACTGATGGCTTGGCAATGCAAGCATTTCTGGATTTTTTTCCCTTTGGTAGAAGTTCAGATCCACCAAAACAATGTAGAGGCCCAAAGTACTGAGACTTCAGGTGCTTTACATAGTTTTTCAGCTAAGGTTTGAACCCGCTTGGTGTGCAATCGCTGGACATGGCATCTCTCTAAGGAAGCCTGGCTGGATCACGACCTTTGGTTTCCCCCCGGCTCAAAGTCCAAGGGTGTTCAGGCAGAAGGGCTTTTCCTTGCTTGTTTTTCCTGGTCTTCCTTCTTTTGCTCCCAGGTAACGTTTGCTGGGGTCTGGGCCTGCACCCTGCCTTTCCTGGGTGAGCCACCGCGGACGAGCCGGCGCTCTGCCCGCCACGACACCGGCCCCGAAGGCCGCGGCGGCCCGCGGGGTGCAGCAGCTCCGCGGGGGCAGCTGGGGCCGCCAGCCCTCGCGGCGAGCTGGGCCCGGGCCCGGGCCCGCCTCCGCGCCCSAGGGGGCGAGGCGAGGTGAGGCGGGGCCGGGCCGCGCCCCGGGCCGGGCGGAGGCGCAGTGGCCGGCCGGGAGCAGCGGGGCTTGCCGCGGTGTGTGCGCTCTTGGAGGGGACGCGGGCGAGGTGCGTGGGCGCTGCGCGGCGGCGGCTGCCGCTGCCGGGCGGGAGCGGAAGGTCCCCCGGCCCTCCTCCCCCCGCCGTCTTCCGGGCGCGAAACGCTCCGCGGGCAGCGGCGAGGGGGGGTGGAGGCCGGGGCCGGGGCCCGGGCCCCTCCGCAAAACGCGGCGGGTTGTTTCCTCGCGGGGGGGCTGAAGCCGGTCGCCCCGCGCAGGCGGCGGCCGGGTGTGGTGGGGAGCGGTGCGGGAGGCGGCCCGGTGCCGCGGCGGTCGGCGGGGACAGCTCCCCGCGGGGCCGGGGCTTTCCTGTCGTGCGGGTCCGTCCGCCCCCCCGGCACGCGTGGAGTGAAGCCAGCGTGCGCGCGGGCCGGGCTGCGCTGCTCAGCGCCGGGGCCGGGGCGAGGGAGCGGCGSCGGCGGCCGCGCTCTGCCGCGGGACTTGCTTGTTTCGCAACGGCGTTTGAAGCAGGGCGCAGGGCCTCGCCGGGCCGTTAGCGGTCGTTTAAGCGTGCTTTGGGCGCGCTTTGAAGAGCCGCGTTTTAACAAACGAGAAAAGTCCGGCCGAGTGTTAGCGTTGCTGGTTACAGCTGCCCAGTCAGGCAGCGCTGGGACGGGGTCAGGCGTGCCGGGAGCATAGCTGTGCTCCCGCCGAGGGCACAGCGCCTGGCGAGGCTTTCCCCATTTTCCTTTTAGGACCCTTTACATGGGATCTAGACTCGCGGGTTTACCAGGCCCGGATTTTGCATTCGCACCACAAAGAGGCATTACATTTGCAGATCAGGCAGTTTGTAGTCTTAGTAAGTATATCCCTTCAAGCCCTGTGCCGTTTTAGTACGTGGGGTTTATTTGGCTTTTCTGCTGGTGTTAAAACTGAATTTTTTGTCTTCGGTAGGGTTTGATCTTTCCTTTTCGTGGTGAAGGCAAGGCTTGGGCTTTATGAGAGTTTGGAAAGGCCAACCCTAGAAGTAGGGAAAATGGGTAAATGTGGTGTAGTTCCAGTGGGAAGCAYACAGGGACACGGGTGAATGGTTTCTCATGACTTGCATAGTTCCTGGACAGATTTTTAGCATGTCCAGTAAGGAAAAACACTCTGAAGCCACAGATTTACTTTCTTTTTGTTGTGTGAAACTATGCAGGTTCTGTAGAAACTGCTGAGAAAAATCTTTGCCGAATTGCTGATTATCTTGAGAACTGCTGTACTGTGAAGTGAGAGGAAGTTATACTGAATTTCTCGTAATCCCTAGACCCGGTGCTTGGCCTGGTGACCCAGGCACTGTTTTGGAAAGGATAAAAGAGGCAGCAAAATCCCATCACCACAGCCAGACAGGTCCAGGCAAGGCTAGATTTGTTTCACTGAGCTGCTTACCTCCATCCTGCCCACCTCCCCACCAAGGATGTGCCTTCAGAGCAATAGTCCGCTCTGCTCTCATCTCGTCCAGTTTTCCTTACTTGGCTATAGCTGGCAGTGACTCTGTGCTGAAAGCAAGATGAGATATTGTTACAGCTGTAATCAATATTATTAGCTTTTTTGTTACTATTGTTAAAATGATATCATAGGAAATAATGAAGTTAACTATAACAAAAAGTACATTTATTTTCATCTCGAGTGAAGCTAAGACATACTAGTTTTATGGATTCCTACTCACTAAGTGCATGGTTGAAGCATTTGGTGAGGCAAAAGCCTTGCTCCCTGCAGAGCACAAACTGAACGTGCAAGGGGACATGCTTTTTGTTTTGTGTGCATTCAGTCTTCATCACGTTCTTAACTTTATGGTGTTGGTAAAAGGTACCACCTCCATAGGATTGTGGGTTTGGTATGGTCTCATTGGAAAGAGAGTTCATTAGCTTAAACCTCCCATGATAAAAGCATAAATAGTTCTCTGCTTTTTGTCATTACAACTTAATCTTTGCCCGTGAATCATGCTAAAAGCAATTTTTAAGAACAAGGTCTCAAAGSAGAAAAATGCGTGTTTAACTCAGTTTGATCACAAGTTATTGCTGGGTGGGAAGATACTGGTTAGTTTGAAAGCTGAGGTGCAATTATAATTGTGTCATTTTACCAAAAAAAAAAAGGTAGGCAATACTAATTTTCCTCTTTAAACACTATAGTATGTCATCACACTCTTTCTATCCTCGTAACTGCTTAGCGAAATTCACTAGTTCAAATGAATTGGTCTAAAATTGGTCTAACTCCTTGCGTTATTTCAAAAGTGTACTAATTTCTGTGACTAAATTTTGTTTCTGCAATTACATTAAATATTTTGATGCTTTATATTTTGACAGTTTAATAAGCAGTTATGATGGAAGTGAAATATTAAATGGTAATATAATTTCTCATCTTAAAGTATTATGCTATTGTGAAAATAAACTGAGGAAAAATAAATTTGTTTGAAAATAAACTTTTCACAGTGGCAAAATTACTGTCATTGTAGTGATGCTAAAAAAAGGCTACTCTGACAATCTTGTTGTCAGAGCTTTGGATTGCTACATTAGCCTAACTTTAATGTTTTTTAAAGGTCATCAATGAGAAGTGGAGAAATGGCTAAATTGACCCAGTTAATTGACAATGAAGTCTTCCGGGCTTATGCTACTTATACAACTATTGTTCTTCTAAAAATGATGCTAATGAGTCTTGTAACAGCATATTTCAGAATCACAAGAAAGGTAAGAAATTGGGAATACTGTCTGGTAGAATAGATTGAAATTTGTATTGAAATACAGAGATATTACAGGTGTTTCTTTTCTTTTCAGCTTTCAAATACTGGTGCTGTTCTTTTTCTTCCTCCTCCCTCCTCTAATGATATTCTGAGTTTGGCATGCCAGTGCTTTGTTGGTCTCAAATGGGCAACATCTTTAACCTAATTAGGAGATAATTATGAGACTGTATCTTACAGTTGCATTTGACTTACTCTACCCTTCTAAAACATTTCTATTATTTTTAAATAAGAGTTTTTAATAACTGTAATTTCCACTGTCTTCTGCAGAAAGCTGGGTGTCCAGGGTACCCAATTTATAAAGCAAATAAAATGTGATATGGAGCTGTGTTACATGAATAACCAACTAGTAGGGTCAGAAGAGGGGATATGAAGTGGACTTTTATGCATCTATAACCCTTTAATCCAGTAATTCTAAAGCTCTTTACATTCCCTAATTGTTTTAGCCTTCCCATTGCAGGTAGGCCATTATCTAAAAAAAAATTTATTTTTTTTCTAGAATGAGAGTCAGGCTGAAAATTTACGTGGGTTGATGTGTAGGCTAGATAAGTCTATGAAAGATCTGCTGAGGTTTACTAAATAATGCAGAAGCTGCATCTAGCTTAGGAAAGAGGGCTCATGGGAAGCATCATGTTGTGTTTGCCCTGTTCTTGGTCTTCTCTAGGCATCTGCTCAAGGCCACTGTTGGTAACGCTTGGTCCTGGGCTGAAAGAGCCCTGAGTTTGCCCCATATGGCTATTCTTGTGAGATCTGCTTCTGCAAGACAGTGTGTGCTTCAGGGATTTTCTTGCAGTCCTTTAGCTGAAAGGCTGCTTTTTGTTCCTACTGGGTGCAAGAGAACTGTTCTGTTGTTCATGAAGTCCTAATAGCACAGCATTTGAGCTACTCCTKGTTTCTGATAGCTCTCTAGGTCTTTGGCACAGCTGACAATTGAGTATAGTAGACCGCACAGCCTGTCCTGTATGTCCAAAATAGGACCCAGATGTCTGTGTTGTAACCTTACTTCCTTTTGCTCTTGTGGAAGCATGTCAGCTGTGCTGGTCCTATATGTAGATCCAATGGAGTCCTGTATTAATGCTCATACCCTATTATGATCCGTGTGTATGCAGGTGACAATAGGGCCTTCATTAATTTGGAGTACTTGGTTTCCTTATGACGGATGGTAATATTACAAACAGACAAATTAGTAAAGTAATTTTTATTGCCTATTTAATATAAGAAAGTCTTTAAAATGTTAAGAAAAAATGGAGGAAAGCAGTCAGTGGAGCAAGAGAATGTAAAGTGTTGTTGATGCTGATACTGTTAACATTTGTCCAGAATTTTTAGGCCAAGGATATTTCACGGAAAGGGATCAAGGCTGCCTCAGAAAGCAATCATGTAGCTCTCCTAAAATCAAAAGGTTTTCTTGACGTAAGCCTGCATAGCCTGAACCATCCACAGATTGCATGTGTTACCACGTGTCAGCAAGGAGAGATCTACTGCAGTCTGCACTAACAGAATTAAGTGTTGCTTTCAAATAGTTTCTTGCAGTGTTTGGAGGTAATAACGGGTCATATAAGTGGAAAAATTTGTACCTAAGAGGAAAGACATAAACTTATTTGGTCATAAATGAGGAATGGGATAAGTCTCTTGGATGCTATCGCTGTGTAGACTTCTGAAGAAGGAAGGGATCCAAAAGGGCTTTCAAATAATTTGTCAGGAATAGTGAAAAAGAGACTTAGACRGTACAGACAGTAGTTCCACCTTCCAGGTCCTTATGTTCCGTCAGCCCACTGGCATTACTTCAGGCTGAGTATCAGTCATCTGCCATGCTTGTCCATCTTACAAGAAGGCTTTATTTACATGCATAAATTACATTACATTAATTTGTCAGCACGCAAGCTACATACAGGCTAGGCTCAAGAAAACACTAATGCAGTAAACAATATATTATTCCCTTTGCATTTAACTTCAGGTAAGTTATGTGAGGTTATAGAGGCATTAGTAAAAAGAGTGACCTTTATAGCAAGCTGCCTTGACTAGAGAAAACATTCTGGCTTCTAATGTCTCTTGTGCGTTTATGTTTGAAATAGGCATTTGTCAACCCAGAAGATACAGCGTCATTTGGTAAAGGCGAGAGTGCTAAAAAATATCTGCGGACTGATCCAGATGTCGAGCGTGCACGCAGGTAATGCATCGGAGTCTTTAAAAATTATTTTAAATAGCAGAATAATACTAAATCAAGGAATTAATTTCACCCCATTCTCTTTGGCAAGCCTGTGTGTGTTTTGCTTTATGTAATAATCTAATACATTAATTTGTCTAAATGAACAAACCATTCCACATTCAAATGGTCAGTATGCATGCTAAAAATAATAAGTCATTGTCTGGTTATAATAGCTAACCCTTGGATAATATCCTGTATGCATGGGGGAAGCGGTCAGAAGATTGTAAAATATGGCCATAAATTGATTTAGTATGAAGCAGTGTACATTAAGTGTAAATCAGCTTTCTATATAATTTGAACACCAGTTGCAAGAGTTGCATCTTTTCCTATAGTGTAAAGGAAATAACAGGGGGAAGAGGAGTAAAACTATGTTAAAGTCATGGAACTCGAGAGTTGTAATGAGGGCGTTAATCTGGCAAATCATACTGAGTGGGAGTCAAAGCCTCTGCTCTTTTTGCTGGATTGAATCGAGGTTACTCACTGATGTATCAATTGTACAGGAAAATTGACCAGCCTTCTGGAAGAATGCTATTAATAGTGTGGCAGTGTGTAACCTGTGGTGTATGTATTTTGGTTTGCAAGATTCATGGCAGAATGTAAACTGTATTTCAGTGGGCTAAATGTTGCAGCTTATTTAATTTTTTTAGCTGATGGCAAAATTTTCAGTTACCAAAATCATAACTTTAGAGATGCCGTTTGATACACGTGTGCTAACAAGGAAAGCTTTAATGGAATGCTTTCCATATCATTGTTCCTTAATGAAGCTTAACAGTTTATTTGCTATATATGTTTTTATACCAAAAACTTGAATGTGAATGAACTGTTCTCATTTAAACCACCATTAGGGAAGATCTTGAAAATAAGTATCAACTCTTATTTCAGAACAGTGCATCCTTGCAAATGTAGATGACTCTGGTTCCATGAGGGCTAGTATGTCTCTGGATTAAAATCTCAGAAAGAAGAGTCTAATCTCAGTGGGCTGTAAAGATGCCCTGAACTTTTCTTTTCTCTCCCTGAGTGGTTCAGGAAGTTGTTAATTGTTTACTTTTCTGGTTGTTGTATAGAAGTGGGCACTTTTTGGTGAGGAGTAATTCCTTTCTATTTGTAAATTCTAAGAGGACAACTAAGTCGATACTAACTTTACAACCAGAAGCCCTTTTAACTTAAATTGTTACTTTAGAGAAATGACAACCACCTCACAGAGTCATTTACACAGATTAGATTTTTAAAACAGTGTATTATCAAGTCCTGTGTTGCTGTTTTGCAGAGTTGTTCAGACTTCCCCAGACCTAGTAAGTCAGCTTGGTCCTAGTTACTCCATTGATGTTGCAGCATCCACTTTTTCCTCCCAACAATGGTTCTTAAAGGAAGTTTACTATATTTTCTTTCTGTGCTGATTTTGRCTGGGGTAGAGTTAAATTTTCTTCATAGTAGCTAGTATGGGGCTATGTTTTGGAAACAGGATTGATAACACAGGGATGTTTTAGTTCCTGCTGAGCAGTGCTTACACAGAGTCAAGGCYTTTTCTGCTCCTCACCCCACCCCACCAGCGAGTGGGCTGGGGGTGCACAAGTAGTTGGGAGGGGACACAGCTGGGACAGCTGACCCCAACTGACCAATGGGATATCCCACACCATATGAYGTCATGCTCAGCATATASAGCTGGGGGAAGAAGAAGGGAGGGGGGACATTCGGAGTGATGGCGTTTGTCTTCCCAAGTAACCGTTATGCGTGATGGAGCCCTGCTTTCCTGGAGATGGCTGAACACCCGCCTGCCCACGGGAAGTAGTGAATGAATTCCTTATTTCGCTTTGCTTGTGCAAGTGGCTTTTGCTTTACCTATTAAACTGCCTTTATCTCAACCCACGAGTTTTCTCACTTTTAGTCTTCTGATTCTCTCCCCCATCCCACCGGGACAGGGAGTGAGTGAGCGGCTGGGTGGGGCTTAGTTGCCGGCTGGGGTTAAACCATGACACTTTTGCAAGCTTCATGGCAACAGATAACGCCACATGGGTTTAGCAAGGTGTCGTGGTTTAACCTGGCAGGCAGCTAAGCACCGCACAGCTGCTYGCTCACTCCCCCCCAGTGAGATGAGGGAGAGAAACAGAAGAGTAAAAATGAGAAYACTTACRGGTTGAGATAAGAACAGTTTAATAATTGAAATAAAATATAATATGTAATGAAAAGGAAGATAACAAAGAGAGAAATAAAACCCAAGAAAGACAAGTGATGCAAATGAAAAAGACCGATTACTCACCACCAACCAACTGATGCTCAGCCAGTTCCCAAGCAGCGGCCCTGTAGCCAGCTTTCCCCTAATTTATATACTGAGCGTCACATCATATGGTACGGAATATCCTGTTGGCCAGTTTGGGTCAGCTGGCCTGGCTGTGCCCCCTCCCAGCTTCTTGTGTATCTCCAGCCTTCTCAGTCCGTAGAGTATGAGAAGCTGAAAATCATAGAATCATAGAATAGTTTGGGTTGGAAGGGACCTTTAAAGGTCATCAAGTCCAACCCCCCTTGCCGTGGGCAGGGACATCTTCAACCAGATCAGGTTGCTCAGAGCCCCGTCCAGCCTGACCTTGAATGTYTCCAGGGATGGGGCATCTACCACCTCTCTGGGCAACCTGTTCCAGTGTTTAACCACCCTCATTGTAAAAAATTTCTTTCTCCTATCTAGTCTAAATCTACCCTCTTTTAGTTTAAAACTATTCCGCCTTGTCCTGTTGCAACAGGCCCTGCTAAAATGTTTGTCCCCATGTTTCTTATAAGCCCCCTTTCAGTGCTGAAAGGCCACAATAATGTCTCCCCAGAGCCTTCTCTTCTCCAGGCTGAACAACCCCAACTCTCTCAGCCTTTCTTCATAGGAGAGGCGTTCCATCCCCCTGAGCATTTTTGTGGCCCTCCTCTGGACCGGCTCCAACAGGTCCATGTCTTTCCTKTGCTGAGGGCTCCAGAGCTGGATGCAGGACTCCAGGTGGGGTCTCACCAGAGCAGAGTAGAGGGGCAGAATCACCTCCCAGGCCTTGGCTCTGTGTAAGCACTTCTCAGAAATARCAAAAACATCTCTACATTATCAAGACTGTTTTCAGCACAAATCCAAAACATAGCCCCTTACTAGCTACTACAAACAMAATTAACTCTGTCCCAGCCAAAACCAGCACACATGCTATATAAGTGACTGGAATTTGTTCTGTTCATGTGTATAGAAAAGACATTACTTTCTTCAGTGTACTTTTTTTGGGGAAAAAAAAAAGCTAGAGGATATGTTTCCTTGTAATGATAAATGAGTTCAGAAAGCAGCTGCAAAACAGCACCATGTTCTGAATCTAGTTGGCTGTGAAATTTGATATAATTAGTAAGGCTTAGAGGTTGTTTCAATCAGTAAATTTGGCTGGAAGTATAATTTATCTAAGGAGGTAAAGGGAGCAGGGAAGGTTTAGGAAGAGGCGTGAAAGAATACTTCAAGATCTGGAGTTCAGTCTCAGCACATTTTTAGTAAATTATATYACGGTTTCAAAATTTCAAACATTTTTCAGCTATTCCAGTGCTTAGTAGTGAAGAAAAAGAACCAAAAGCGTAACTGTCACACCTGTTAGATGCTCAAAAATAACGTTCTTCAAGATGATGGAACTTCATGAAAATTTGATAGAATGTTTCATATATAGGACATTTCATATTTTCTTTATGGAGACTATGAACTGAGTTTATGGGGTTGGAATAGACCATCTGGGCCTTGAAGTCTAGTATTTGCAGTCACAGTCATCCAGTTAATTGATGTTCGGTTGAGAGAGGCTACAAGAAAATTCCAGCTGTTTTCTTCCCTGCCTTTCCTTGCACAGCCAGGTGCACTCATATACCTCATGTAAGTCCCTAATATTACCAAGATTCTGGGGAAAAACTAAGACCTTTCATACAGAAGATCAGAAGCTTCCTTTCATACAGAAGATCAGAAGCTTAAAAATGTGGGGTGCGGCAAGAGAGACCAAAGCAATGTCAGGTGAACATGCCAAAATCGTGAACATGCCAGTAGCTGAATCGAGTCCCCATTGCAGAGGAAGCCAGCAGTTGTGTTAGAGCCTTAACAGTAGCATGGTCTGAAGATGCTGAAAAATAATGATGCTTGAAGTGGTTTATTTAACAAAATGTAACACCGTAACCAAACTTTCCTTCTTTCCCCAGAGGCCACCTGAATGACCTTGAAAATATTGTCCCATTTCTTGGCATTGGACTGCTGTATGCTCTTAGTGGCCCTGAGCTGTACACAGCCTTGCTGCATTTCAGGATCTTCGCTGGGGCTAGGATCGCTCACACTTTTGCGTACTTGATCCCTCTTCCCCAGCCCAGCAGAGGTTTGTCTTGGGCAGTTGGGTATGCAGTGACCATCTCGATGGCATACAAAGTGCTGACGACGGCGTTGCACCTGTAGCAGAGTCGTAGCTTCTGTGTACYGTTCGACATTCCACGCAAAGGTTCCAGCAGTGTATGTTGATGTCTTGAATGAGCCAGCATGAGTTTTCCATGGTGACTGGAATTCATTTTTTAGCAGAGGCTTTTAATTCCTGTTCAGAAATATTTCTTTTCGGAGGAGAAAAAATCCTTCTCCCTGTATTCCCTATTCATGGGCTGCATTGCCAAAATGTTAGATTGAATGTTCCCTTTGCGATTTGTCAAGTGCTTACGATTCTAAACATGCAATGATGCTGTATTGATAGCATGTGTGGTAATTTTCTACAGATGCACTATTTTTGGCTCTAGCTCTGAAGTCTAAATCAATAAAGACAAGAGGAAGAAAAAGCGTGTTTGTATTTTTGTTTTCATTTTGACTCTTCTCACTGTAGCCAGCAAATAGCATGTCACTATGTATCTGGAAGAGATTCCAATCATACAGTTCTTTGAAGAATGCTTGCCTTAATAATAAGATATAACCAGTAATGCTAGGCTTGTAAAAAATCTTTGATGAAGTTGTTGTTTGTGTAATCYACTTTGGGATTAAAAAACCCAGACCGTTGCAGCTCCATTTCTCTCAGTTGAATAGATTAAAAAGAGAAAAAGTGTTTGGGCTAGATTCTGTTTAGTGACACTGGTGGAAATTTGAAGTAATTTTTTTTGTTGAAGTTACTCCAAACATAGGTTTCATGATTGAATAAAGTGTAGACTCTTTGTAGAAGTTTTTTTATTATTATTTTTTAATAAAGTCCCCTTAAAATGAGTGACACTTGCAAATGTATATATCAAGTAATTCAGGTGTGAATATATAATTAGTTTGCATGTCATACTGTCATAAATACATTGCCGATAGAAAATTTTGCTGTTTGCTTATATCTTTCTATGATGTGTTAGTTTGAAATATTTTCTTTAATATTCTTCCTGGACTTTTTTGTTTTGGTTTGTTTGTTTGTTTGTTTGTGTAGCTGTGGATTAAATAATAGCACGAGATTTCAAGAAAAAAAATTACCCAGAAGAGTCTTTATATCCAGTGTGTTGGTCGTTGATAAGTTTTAAATGGCAGAAGTCAGAGCGCAACATGTTTGGTTTACTTTCCTACCCCAGAAGCTGTGCTGCTGAGGGATAGCCCAGAGAGGAGCTGGAGAGTTCTCTCTGTTGCCTCCGTACGCCAAAGGCTCTTCTCTTCTCTTCTCTTCTCTTCTCTTCTCTTCTCTTCTCTTCTCTTCTCTTCTCTTCTCTTCTCTTCTCTTCTCTTCTCTTCTCTTCTCTT